>JACXIL010005365.1:0-17827 GCA_014737365.1 Bombus soroeensis
GCAATACACTTCCGAGCTCTAGGCGTGACTGTTCAAGACTGACTGGGATGATCTTTAGGGGGTGTATTTGAATTCTTTTATTCGTTGGAGTGGGAATAGGCCTTGATCATATGTCTCTGGGAACGGATAGAGTGACCGGATGTTATCCCGATGGTCACTCATGCTAACGCGCTTGGAATTTCGCTATCTTATCGCTTTGGTTAGTCGAATTTCGTCTGTGGCATTCCGTATGTGACAGTCGCGTGTGTTTTCTTCCGAGAATTTAGCGGAAGAAGCGTAGGGATATCGATGGCATATTGGGCACGTTTTGCTTTATTCACAAAGGTGGTTAAGTACAATATTACAATGTTTTGAAATAGCAAAGTTACAAAGTATTAAAATGGTTATTTCAACCGCGGTCAAGACTGTGCTCAAGACTGGTCTCGTGGTCGAATACTCGCAATTTTGTATGTTTGAATTTGTAGAAGTTGGGGGGCAAGGAGAGGATCCTGAGTGGTCTACGTGATGGGGGAAGTTTGGTATTGGGCCGTGTGCAAAGATAAGGTCAAAGTCTAAAGGTTCATTATCAGAAACTGTAGAATGACGCGGATTTGGGTGTGGTCGCTGTCACAATCTCATTGTCCTTTCACATTTTGATTCGTTTTGTATTTTCACCCCTTTTTTACTTTTTTCAAAAATAATTTTCTTTGATATCCAGATTCTTTTCATTTGACCTGCCAATAACCTTTCTATCTCTCCAGGACTTATTTTCAAGCTTTTTAAATCAACTTCTATGTATCCACTCCCGGTTACACGTGGTTACATAACCTTAAATCCCGGCAATCACGAACGTTTGTTACCATGCTGAGAATTGTGAATCTTAGTCGCCGAAATAAATGTATAGGAATACTTACATTACACGTAGAAATGATATTAAAATAGTTTGATATTTATTTAATACGTGATTTATAAGATATTCGTACATACACATTGCACGCGTCTCAGCACTCTTTTTGCCGCATCATCTTTTTTACCACCATGCGCACGGAACAGATGCATTCGTTTGTTTTACAAGATGCTGCGCACGCAAATATTCTCACAATACTCATATTCATATGTGTGTAACTACTACGCGGGTAATCCAGCGTAGCACATATCTCAATAGATAGTGAAATTTATTGTACGAATACAACAGAGTAACGGTTCAGAGTGTTATAACAGAGTGTCCTTTCCTTGGTTGGCGAATGGAAAATTTCGAGAGTAGCAGATCTCGGCTGCGTGTCCGATTCGTGAACACTTGGAACATTTATTTTCACCTGATGGTTGGTTAGGTGACTGAGTAAAAGTTCGTGGTCGTAGATCGGTAGCATTTCGTTTTGATACTGGCGTAATGTTGTCACATTGGTTCTTTGGGCGGTTGGTAACACGATTTACTTCTGGTAACCATTGTTCTTTGTCGGCTACTAGTCGTTGGATGAGGTTCAGGTCCCTCGGATCGCTAGCTACTACTACCTGTCCTATTTCGTGCCGTAAATTAAGCAAATATGTCTTAAGTGTTTCGCGCTCTTCAATATCCATAGCTACATTCATTTGGCGTGCGGTTTTCGTTTCGAACTGCGAAATTTAATTCATTGAGCTGTTGTCGGAACCTGGAGTTGAAAGATTATACGCTTTCTGTTGCTCCTTGTTTTAAATTTTTCAATTTGTCCCTGCAATTACTAATAGTCCGTAACGGTACGAAAGGTCAGTGGACGAGGTGTACCGAGAGCAACTGATGTTATTGTTTTGCCTCGGTACATTGACACCGTTCGGAGACATACCGAACGGAGTACGCTGCTACATGCAACCGTGAAACGTAGACAAATTTGAATTTTCCGACTTTCCCCCAACCAGTATAAATAAACAATCGCGAGCGGAGCATCTCCGGAGTATCTTTCGAGAGTATACCGAGTCGTCAGCGAGTGATTATTCCCTTTGCGAATTCCTTCAGAGAACCGACTTTGTACAATATCTGTATACATTTATATTTATTTAATTTATTCAAATACACTTTGATGGATTGCATTAGCATTCCCAAGTCTTGATTATTTGACATCAACCTTCAGCCATACCTCCATAAGTGCCATGGCTCTTACTTTGCGAATTGAAAGGATAAAGTCTTCCGCAATTACGTCGTCTCGCCTCCGTAGTGTCTCAACAGTAGGTATGGCTTTTTCAGCTTGGACGCTTTGGTCTTCGTCGCAGTCGTTTCTTGGTCTAATTGTGACGTGGCTAGTTTTACTTCGTAATCTTTGTGAAGCGTCTGATCCGTCAGTTTCGTCATCTCTTATCGCTAGCGGTTTCTAAATGGGTGCTCATCTGTGACTGGTCGGTTCCGGTGCCGTACTTCAGTTCCATGGTTTTTGCAAGATTACTATTTCTTTGGAGCGGTTTCCATCGCTAGTTTCCGTAAATTCTTTTACATTTTTAATGTTTTCACCGATACTATTTCTAAAGCTTCTAAACTCGTGAGTTGTTAGGCTTTGAAATTGTTCAATCAAAGTGGCAATTAGTTCGCTTTGCTTTTCGGTACTCTTGTTAGCTGGATTCATGTTGAGAGGTATGACACTTTCAGAAAAAGAAGAGTCGCTACCTTCAGAACGTATTTCGGCTCTACTGTTTCCATAGTGTGCGAAAGCCAATTTACCATAGTTCTTTGTTGATCCTCCTTTTGGCCATGGAGATGATCGTGGTCCTTCGCTGTAGAATTCGTGGGGTTCCCGTTGAAGTTTCCTCTTGCAATTGCACATTATCTCGGCAACTATAATATTTGGAAGGACGTATTTGTTTAAATTCGGGATTACTTAAAACGAAAACGATGTAATATCTGTTTCCCTTTCCAACATTTTTTGAAGACAAAAGATAGGAACAAACTTTTTTCTGCCTTTTTCCATTTAGCGATATTGTTAAAATTATTTTTACTGTTACAGAGTCATATTATCTTGATAAATAAGTTATTTCTATATAAAATATTGATCGTTAAACTTTGAAGTAAATTGAACTAAATAAGAACATGATCTCAACGTAACATACGAATAAGAATAAAATAAATAATAAGAAATACGAAAAATAAAATTTTTTAGATATGCTGTAAGCTCAGTCTCAAGATATGAGCCAATGAGTAAAAAAGGATTAATTTTTACAGTTTTACCACTCTTAATTGTTTATTATTGAAAATCAGTTATTATCTGGATCATGTCCACATCCATAATCATGGTTAGAGTCGCATTAAGCAATAAGATATTTATTAACAGTTTTTTATGATTCATGTCTCTATTGGATTCGAGTGGATTAATGTAAATATTATCGTGTTTTAATCCGTGTACTTCTCAATACGCGGGTGTTGAAACACGCGGCTACACATATATCGAAATACAGGGATACAGGGTTCATAATATCTATATATACATCCGTGTACTGAGTTTCACGAATACACGTATCGAAATGTATAGTTTCACGTGTATTAACCCGTACCTCATGTTTTATTTTATAATTAAATATCAGAATATTTAGATATGTAAATTTTTTATGAGATTTAATTTATTAGGTTGCACGTGAAAACGAAAAACATGGTTTCGATTAATAAAGTTTAATTTATTAACTTCTTGTTTTGAGATAAGGAAACTGAAATATCAAAATTTTGTGGAAGTAAACGGCTCTTCCTTTTTTTTTTTTTTGTTACAATATTGCTGGAATTATTAAATATTTTTTGGTAAGTTCGGAAATTGCTGGATATTTGTTTGCCTTAACTTTCTATCATTCAAATGGATTTAAATCGAAGCGTACTTGTGCCTCGATCATATATGTTTCAATTTGAATATAAACATCATTGTTGTCGATGATCTTGTCATATAACAGTTCTAAAGCAGATTCTTCATAAGCCTTTACTGCATTTACCTGTTGAATATATAGTACATTTGTATTGTACGTGCGAGAGTGAGGAAACGTAGAGTGAACAGACACGTGTATGTATCATCTACTTAGTATGTGTGTGAGCGTCACATGATAGCGAGAACCGTTGAGCAAGAGCGATGGATTTTTGTTAGTGCTATAGGCCTCCTGCGAGAACGACATCTTAAGAAGAGCAACAATAGCAGAGAAGAAGTGTTCAAGGCTAGATCCAAATATGATACAGTGCTGAAAAACTAAAATTAATATATCTTAACATGGCAGCAGAGAATGGCAGCAATTCTGTTGATTTTGCTGGTTGGTTTGTTCGGGGGATTGAATCAGTGAATGAGTTTCACTAAGTGAAGAAAAGTTCGAGACGTTTATGGAAAAGATCACGACACCAAAGGTTAAGTAAGAAGACAATAGGAAGACTTCAAACACGTAGGAACGTTCGAGAATAAGCAAAAAAATAAAAAAAAAAAACATCAAAATGAAGAGAAAGGAAATTACGATACCGATGTTTGATGCAAAGGACTACAGTATGTAGAAGAAAAGAAATACCATGTTTCTGAAGCTTAAAGAATGTAATACTGTCATAATTAGGGAAACGACTAGTACAGATAATGCAGACTGGGATAAAAATGGTTTGAAGGCAATAAATATAACTTATAGCGCAATCTCAAATAAGCAATTAGAATTTATTAGTGAGGAACAAACGGCATATGGAATAATGAAAAAGTTAGACGAGATGTATTTGAAGGAATCCACAGCACTACAAATTGTGACCAGAAATAGAGTGGAAAAGATAAGGCTTGATAAGCTAGTAAATGTATGAAAAAATGCGGGTACACAAGTGAAAGAAAATGAAAAACAGATTTACATGCTAAACACCTTTCCAGAAGAATATAGCTATATAGGAGATCTGGTAGATGCCTTGAAGGAAGAAGATCAAATAGTAGCGTATGGGAAAAATAAATTCGAAATAGTTGAAATGGAAAATAAATCTGATAATGGAGAAAGAAGAACTAACGCATTTACTACTAAAAAAGGAGGATGCTTCAAATGTGGGAAAACAGGGCATTTTGCGAGAGAGTGTCAAAGTGGCGTCCAAGCGGAAGGCAATAACGGTTACTGGCGCGGATCACGGGGTCGCGGTAGAGGAAGAGAAAACAGAGGCTATACGAGCAGGGAACGTAAACAAGTAGCCGGCACGAGCGAGCAGAACAACTCAGAGGTAAGCGCATGGATAGTGCCACAGGATCATAATATGGTAATGGGATGGCCCTGTGTCTCAAACGTCCTGCAGGACCACGGCCATAGAGGCAGTGATCAGATGGTGTGTCAGACCCAGAGTACAGTGGCAGGATAGGCACTTCTGACCTGCACACGGCGGCAGCTCTTCCATAGAGCCCAGGACCTTATGATATAAATCTACCCAGAATCCGCATTCGACACATTCTAAAATCCGAACTTTTTACCTTACTTACGAAACATTCGAAACGTACGACCCGAGATCACCGATGATCTGTTAATTTCGTGATTTCTTGTGCCTCCTACATGACAAAATTGGCTATCCCTGCCAGGGTCCATTCAACGCATTAAAAGGAAACTTCAACGGGAACCCCACGAATTCTACAGCGAAGGACCACGATCACCTCCATGGCCAAAAGAAGGATCAACAAAGAACTATGGTAAATTGGCTTTCGCACACTATGGAAACAGTAGAGCCGAAATACGTTCTGAAGGTAGCGACTCTTCTTTTTCTGAAAGTGTCATACCTCTCAACATGAATCGAGCTGACAAGAGTACCGAAAAGCAAAGCGAACTAATTGCCACTTTGATTGAACAATTTCAAAGCCTAACTCACGAGTTTAGAAGCTTTAGAAATAGTATCGGTGAAAACATTAAAAATGTAAAAGAATTTACGGAAACTAGCGATGGAAACCGCTCCAAAGAAATAGTAATCTTGCAAAAACCATGGAACTGAAGTACGGCACCGGAACCGACCAGTCACAGATGAGCACTCATTTAGAAACCGCTAGCGATAAGAGATGACGAAACTGACGGATCAGACGCTTCACAAAGATTACGAAGTAAAACTAGCCACGTCACAATTAGACCAAGAAACGATTGCGACGAAGAGCAAGGCGTCCAAGCAGAGAAGGCCATATCTACTGTTGAGACACTACGAAGCCGAGACAACGAAGACTTTATCCTTTCAATTCGCAAAGAGCCATGGCAAAGTGTGCAAGGCAAGTGATAAAGAACTATTAGACCTTAACCGACGATGCGAAAAGAAACATACGATACCCGAAGATTAACTCACTTCAAGACTTACATTCATGTTTAAGACAACACGTATCAGCACCAACTACTATTAGCAATTGCAGAAACAAATTGAAAAATTCAAAACAGGGAGCAACGGAAAGCGTATAATCTTTCAACTCCAGGTTCCGACAACAGCTCAATGAATTAAATTTCGCAGTTCGAAACGAAATCCGCACGCCAAATGAACGAGTTATAATTGCTGGTGCAAACCTAAGTGAGCGTGAAAAGCTCGATTACATGCTGAAATGAAAACGCTACCAGACCCATTGAGTTATATCGGTGATTTAATCGACCCATTGGAAAAAGTGATTAGATATGTGAATTTCTAAAAAATAAAATTATTATGGGGGAAACGCAAGGCCAGAGTAAAAGTGACAAGAGAAGGTCGAGTGCATTTAAAGTCGAAAAAAAGGACATAAAGTGCCATGGTTGTGGAAAATACGGTCACATAGTAAGACATTGCACAGACACGTAGAAAGATGGAACTAGTGGTGGAGCGTAGCGACAAGGAGGTGCGTATCAGCCGTAGCAGAATAAAAAAATGTGGAAATTTGAGACGGACGAATTTTAAAAGGAACAAAAGTTGGAAACATTTTGACTTACTTTGTAATAAACAAAATGAAAATTAAAATCACAATAGCCAATGTATTTTACGCAGAAGAAATGGACAAAAACTTAATTAATGGACAAAAATGTATAACAAATACAATAACTTGATAGAAATTGCATTCAAAGAACATTTTTTATATAAAATAAATAGTTACATTGATAGGCAAGATAAATTTCACAGAATTTTATATCTAAATACGACGTGTAAGAAAAAATTAGTTGAGGGAATGCCAGAAAATTTTGAACAAAATAAAACTGAAATGTGGAACCTGCATCCTGAATAAAATGCACATTTTGCCTTTCCAAAATAACCGCAGTAAAGCACACGAAATTTTAGAATTGGTACATACCGATTTAACCCTTTCGCTACCACGGGCGACTATAGTCGCTCTGCATCAAATGTGGTTTAGTTGCTCTTTGTAAAATGCCGCGTATTGTACATACGGCGAGTGATTGAAGTTATTTTATTATTTCGCATCTTACTCTGGATATGTAGCGTTAGCATTTTGTTTTGCCTCATTTGCTTCTCACGGACGAAATACCCCAATACTATGTATCAGCACACCAAATGCCAAATCAGTCTCGAGATACTTGCCCTATTGTTCGTAGTGAATAAAGTTACTGCTTACTGACAAGTAAGGAAGGTAATTAAATTTACTTTTTTCCCAACAACAGACAAGAAGGTATTGTAGAGGACTCGTGTAGAGGATGTTTGTTCGTGAGAAATATTAGACGTTATTCAAACGGTCGAATATATGTAAAATTAATTAATTAAATAAACGCAGTTAAAGTTCACTGATACGCTCGTACAGTGCATAGGACGCGAAACAAGATCGCTGATAAATACTCGATAGATGCTCGCTAGATACTCGAAAATACTCGTATAACTCTTTCGCAGGACTAACGGATAACTCGGAAAATACTGAACTCTTTTCCGTTGCGTTCGTTTATTTATACTGGTCGGGGGAGAGTCGGAAAATTCAAATTCGTCTATGTTCGATGGTTGGACGTAGCGGCGACATTGTTTTGCCCGGAGTATATTTATTCTTACATTACGTGTATCCTAAGGATCTTGATACTCCGAGACAAAATAACATGATTTAAATTGTCCTCTACTCATGTGGCGCTACAGTATGCTTCGTAGTTTTTCAAATTTGTTTACCTTTATTTAGATTAATTATTTCTGAACAGATTTTATCCTACTACTAAAATGATGGCAAATAACAGAAAAAGCCGCATTAATCTAAAGCGGAATTATTCGGAGCTGTTAGAAGATGACCAGATAAATTCAAATTTGGCACGAGAAAGATGTAATACAAATAATAAAAGATTTCGAGAAATCATATTCATCACATTCGAATTCGAAGAAGACACTTCAACTGAATCTGGAAAAGATACCAGAGAAATTACATGAACCAGCGAATTATTATAAATTTAATTGCGAGCATTCGGGAATAAAAATATCAATTAGTTATTCGGCATCAGTTTTAGATCTTTTTCAATTGTTCTCTTCCAAAAATTTTATAAATTTCATTGCTGGTATGACAAATGATTATCGGAGCAGAATTCCCGACACACTTTTCTTCTAGAAATTTATTGCTTTCTCGTCATCAATTATTTATGCCGCGAAGTAAAAATTTGTCATATTTTGAATACTGGTCTAACGATGAATCGTACAAGAACAAAATTTTTGGAAAAGTTATGAATAGAGATCGATTTGTATATTTGCTAAAAATCTTACATTTCAATACGAATAATGTGATTACAAATAGTGATAAATTATATAAAATACAGGAGATTTGCGATATGCTTAGACAAAGTTTTCAGAAAGCATTTTGTCCTTTCGAAAACTTGTACCTTGATGAGTGTTTACTACTTTATATAGGAAGATTATCGTTTAAATAATACATTCCCTCTAAAAAAAACAGATTTGGGATAAAATTTGTTATTTTGTGTGATACCCAATCTGGATATGTACAGGATCTTATTATTTATAGTGGATCATTGAGTACTGTAAGCTGCGAAAATGAAATCATCGGCGAATCAGAAACTATAGTCGTGCAACCATTGAAACCTTATTTAGGCAAAGTCCATACGTTGTACCTGGATAATTGGTACACAAGCCCAGCATTTTTTAATGCTTGTGGAACTGTAAGGAAAAGGCGAAAGAACACGCCAATTATCCAGAGAGAATTAAAAATGGGTGAAGCGAGTTTCTGCTCCTCAAGTCTTTTATTAGCAATGAAATGGTGTGACAAAAGGGAAGCGTATATGTTGTGCTTTTTCCACAATGAAGAATTTGTTGACACGAAACGCCATTATCGTACTGAAGAAATGATTAAGAAACCAAAGCGTATTATCAATTATAATCGATTGATGGGAACTGTGGACAAAACGGACATGGTTATCAGTACCATTCACTCAGAACGAAAAAATATGAAGTGATACAAAAAATATCTTTTTCATTTAATAGATATGTGCGTTTGGAACGCTTATTGTTTATATGAATTAAAAACTGACAAACAAATATCAATGGTAAAATTTCACCTGGAATTAATTCGGCAACTTTTAAATCATGATCTACAAGGAAATAAAAGGGTTAAAGGGTTAAATGGGTCTCACACTAATACCGGATATGATGGATCAAAATATTTTTTGACTTTTATAGACGATTACAGTAAGTGCGCATTGATCTATACATTGAAATCAAAAAGTGATGTTTATAATTGTTTCCTTGATTATATAAATAAAGTTGAAAATCTTACTGGCAAGAAAATAAAGAGACTAAGGCGTGATAATAGCAAAGAGTATTTGAACAAAGATATATGCAATTTAGTAAGGGAAAAGGGGATTTTCATAGAAACATGTCCATCTTATGTTTACGAGCTAAATGGAACAGCTGAGCGCTATAATAGAACAATTATGAACTCTGCCAGATGTTTAGTATTTGATTCGAAACTGAATATTATAAATTGGCCTGAAATAGTAAGAGTCGCAGCATACTTAAAAAATAGAACCATTACGAAAATTTATGAAAGTAAAACTCCATTTGAAATATTTTTTAAAAAGAATCCGAATATAAGCAATTTAAGACCTGTACGGAAGTAGAGTTTTCGTGAGAGTGCCTGAAATTAGAAGAAATTCGAAATGGGATAGAAAAGCAGACACTGGAATACTTGCAGGTTATGAAAACGTTGGATATAGAATCTTAGTTAATAATAAAACTATAATTGCAAGACACGTAGAGTTTGTAGGTGAAGATGAGAATTTAGTAGGATTTCAAGGAGAGGATGAATCAGATAATGAAACGGAAAAAGATTTCGACGAACATTCTGATTCAAACAAAATTCGAGAAAGTGAAATAAATGACGAAAAGGTCGAGCAGGTTGTAATAAAAAAGGACAGAAATTTAAGTAACGAATCAGAAGAAAAACTTGAGGACATGGAAAATAATTTGAAAAGGTCAGGACGGGAAAGAAAGAAACCTGAAAGATATGGCCAAACGAGCTCATATTTCATTTATGTGAATTTAGTTAACGCAGACAGTCCTAAAACCTATGAAGAAGCTTTAAATGGAGATGACAGCGATTCATGGAAAGAAGCAATGGATCGAGAAATGAATTGTTTAATCAAAAATGAAACTTGGCAATTAGTAGAGAAACCAAAAGACAAAAAATATTAGATTTGAAATGGATATATACGAATAAATCTGATAATCGTAAGAAAGCGCGACTACTTGTTCGAGGCTTCCAACAAAAGGAAATACTGGAAGATTTATACCCTCCAGTGGCAAAAATGCAAACGTTGAATCTATTATTATCTTATTGTTGACAATATGGTTTGATGATCATGCAAATGGATGTAGAAGTATTTGTAAAACAACCTATGGATTACCATGATACAAGCGGGAAGTATGTAAATGATCAAAGGCGTTATATGGATTGCGTGAAAGTTCAAGAGCTTGGTAGGAATGTTTTGACGAGTATATGAAAAAATTAGGATTTCAAAGAAGTGAGAGTGATTATTGTCTGTACATGAAGTGTGAGAAGGATGATGTTACATACTTAATTTTATTCGTAAATGACCTATTAATATGTGGAAAAAACAAAAGAAAAATTGACGAAATTAAAAACAAATTGTCAAACAAATTTATTGTCAAAGTTATTCAAAAGGTAAAATTATTGTTTAAAGCTCTACAGTAAAAATTGAAGAGGGAATTTACGATCTATGTGAATAAAATAAATTAAAAGGAAACGAATATGTAGGACAAAAATTAATGAGGTGTATTGAAATATGTAATTTTGTGCGCTACATGAGTATGATATGAGTATAAGTAAAGAGTGAGACTAGAAGAGTGCTGAAACACGTGCAATAGGTATCTATGAATATCTTGTAAATCACATATTAAATAAATACAAAACAATTTTATTATCATCTCGACGTGTAATGTAAGCGTTCCTACATATTTATTTCGGCGATTACGATTCGCAATTCTCAACAATAACTATGAAAGCTGAGCTATGAAGATTGGTCAGACATGAACACGTACGTGACGCAAGTAAAAGAAATTTGTAGTTCCACCTTCTATCGTAAATGGTGTAGAAGGAGATGGTCATCTGCTCAAGTATTTATTTTGGATGTATAGAAACATGCTAGCATGTAATTAGGAAAAACTCACAGAGAGTAAAGTGATTTTCAATTGTAATAATTCAAATAATACTATTTCATAATTTGTTTCATTATAATCTTCTTTTTTAAGCTTTCTTACTACAATCATTTTTATTACTCATCCAGTATTTTTTTTTTACATATGTTGATAGCATTAGCAGAAAAATGCAAATTAATATAATCAATATCATTAACGAGAACTATATAAAGCAATCATTTTATCTTTCAGTTTTTCCTAATTACATTTTAATGGTGAAAATCTAAATAACAATTATCATATAATTGTCAGCTACTAATGGATAAAAGGCTAAATTCTTTGCTTACTTATTGCAACTTTTGCAATTTTCTTTTCAATATAATTTCGTTAACACTGATATTTGTTATTGTATAGCATTATTATCTATACTGGTACTATTTTTTAGGATCTTGAAGAATATGCAGGGCCTATACAAATATTAGGAAACTATCCAGCAAAAGGATTTTGTATAAAGTATTCCAATGTCCAGAATATGGATGACTTTGTTAACTGGGCATTTTTGATAATAGATTATTTGCAAAATAAACAAATAGCACACAATATATATATTACAAGAGGGAAATCAAATATTAAAGAAAATAAAGAAGAGTACAGAGACGTAAGAATTTACATCTGGGCCAGAAAATCTACTCAAGGTGCAAAAGTCATTCATGCGTTTAATCTGGCAGCTTGCGAACTCTTTGGACACTTGTCAATAAAATGTGAGTAATTGTTAGTATATACATTCCTAATCAATATATAATATATAATATATATATATGTATATATATATTCCTAATCATATTCTTATCAGCTTCCTAATGTATTCATAAAAGATTATTGTTCATTCATATTATATTTTATACTCAGTAGCCACAATCTATAATTTTTTTTTAAATGATACCTATATTAATCTATAACTTGTGTCGAGATGAAAATAAATTAACAAAATAATATCCCGAATAAGAATACAGAATTGTTCGGAGATTTTAGATTATGTACCTGTACCTGGCGCGAAGCTTTACCAAGCACGGTTTTCATAAGCACAAAGTTGAGGTACGCTTAAGCAACGCGCTATAGTTATTCAGTTGTGACCACAGCTACCTGTATGCGGAATTCAGCCAGGAGACCGCTGTCAGAGGAGATGTGCTGCTCACACGCTGATGTTTCACAGTTGTAAAAAATCCCGAAAACGTGGCAGAAATTCATTTCCTATGGAAATTTCACTTGAAACATTCATGTGACAATATTGAAATAAATCGATCGTAAATTATAATATACCTCAAAGAAAAGACTGAATTGTGAAACTGCAGAAAAGCTACTTCACCTCCAATTTTCCTAAATAGGAAAAGCAGTATCAACATATACAAGAATTAAAAAATGCAATTGTACGTGAATGGGATACGTTAGTATCCTATACGAAGTAGTAGAAAATAAAGGGGGATGTACCCATTATTAAATAAGTGTATATGTTTGATAAGTAATTATTGTTAGTTACAATTTGTGTTGATTATTATTTTCTTATTGTACGTGTGTTATCATTTCGTTCTTAAAATAAAACAATTTTTTTTTGTTGCACACTAAATCTTATAAGATTTTTAATTATTTTCAACGAACCGCATATTCTGAGCTCATAATATTTTGATATTAAACGTTACAGACGAAAAACTTTACACGCGTCATTGAGAAATTAAAGATAGCGCACCTGGGCTATCTCTTTGACGAGGAGGTATATAGCGCCGTATTTGTTTATTTTTGACGCTTTATATAAATAATTATCATTTTTCTCTATGTATGTTACAGCCAAAGAGGCATACGAGAACGTTACGGAGGAATATGTAACACGCGCTTTGCGAGAGGCAACTGAAGAAACTTTCTTTTCTGTCGCTGCTGAAATTAAAGCGTTAGTTGAGTCCCAAATAAATGCAGCTGCAGTACAAAAACAGACAGTGTAATACTTTCCAAATCTATATTTTATACAAAGAAACACTATATATCAATATATGTATGCCAGAATGAATAAAAGATAAAGGTAATGAAAGGATACAATACACTTGAATATAATTACGTAACTAGGCAAAAGCACATAAATTTGAAAATGGAGAAAACAACGCGGAGTTGAAATAGCGTCTCCAGTAACATTATGCTTAAAACATTTTATATTTGCGAACTATATTCGGTTATCTTTAAATTAGCAAAGAGAAATTGTTTCCAAATCCAATTTCACCGTTTGAGACATGCATACGCATATACACATACATAACATGTATATGGATATACATCCGTGATCTCTGGCATAGCAACATAACATTCCCATTGAGCGTAGCAGTCGCGATTCGCACGGTGTCAATTCAGACCACTCGTGTTCTGGCATAGGCAAATTAAAATAAAATTGATGTAATATTACACTTTTCTGTGTACATTTTCTCATTATTACAAAAAACTATTACTATAATAATATAATAAATTAAATAATATGCTATAGACTATAAAAAGCAATAATAAAATGTATGTTAACACGTTGAATGCCTTGGGGTCACCGGTGACCGGCACTCAACTTGGCCGTAGCGCTGTGGAGTGGCGCACCAAAATTAGTAAAAATACATAATTTGAAGAAAAGTCAACAGTTATAAATTGTTTATTACCACCATCGTTACTACACTAGAAAAATAGTTTTATTTATATATGTAATATAGATTTATTATGCGCGCCGTCCCCCTCCACCAGTGGCTGTCGAACATGGGAAAAAGCCGCTCTTTCCGTGTTCTACCTTAATGAACAACAACTCTAAGGAACGTGTCGACTTGAAAGATGTTTGATGGCAATTAAAGGCCTTGATATTAAAGTAAGAGATGCTAAATCTTATGACGGTTCTTTAGGATTATTGCGGGTCCGAATAAGTATGACCGAGGGATGAATTATGGTTTGTGGTAGGTCCCGGGACGTAACAACATAGAACAGTTATTTAGCAACGCGAAAAAACAATATGAGATAATTGATAATCGCAGAAAATAAGTGATTCGAGTGAAATTGCGCTACAGCGCAATGGGTGTCACCGGTGACCTCAGTGAGATAAATTCATTAATGATGATTATATGTATCGCATAATAAAAAATTCATCGTGACCTTACGGCCAAACTTTGTAAAACTGGTGTGACATTCAACGTGTTAACAATTTTTTGGTATATCTGTTTGTTTCTTCAACCGTCATTGTCCAAAAAGAAGGAGTAAAAACGAGATTAAAATATTCGACCGGTTTGAAACTATCACTATCAAATTTGATTAAATTATTCTGATCATAATAGTCATTTTCCATAATTCTAATTGTTGGACCGTTCGCAGAGAGATGCGATCGCGAGGAATCGCATCAACAAGAGTCGTAAATTCCCGTTACGATTATGCAATCGAACGAAATGATCGATCCCCTATATCGGTTAGGATAATAGAGGTGGTTGAATTGATTATAACACTGAGAATAACAGGTTACAATAAACACTTTATTCCAACAACTTTGTAGATATAGACCGTTACGCTCGGTGCGTATAGATATAAGATAAATAGATGACTGATCAGTCAAGAGATGTTGACTGATCTAAAGATGGGATATCAGGGAAGTTCGGTGATGATGCTGTGGTGGAGGAAAGCCAGTGATGGGTGTATTTAGCGCACGGGACTATCGGATTTGTTGATGACAATTTTGGCCAGGAAAGTGAGAGCAATAGTCATTGCTTCTGATTGAATAAGAAAAAGGTTGGTGGGCAAGGAAGGCTTCTACCCGCCACCCGGACCGGTTATGCTGGGTCCTTAAGACTATTGAGGGTACGCAATAAGGGTTTGTAGACATCCGGCTGCCATCTTGCCCACGACGTGGGGCTGGGTTTGTATAGAGAGTCACCGGACGTAACACTAATGTATTTCCCAATATGACCACTATTATGGGTATTAATATCATGATGCCATCGACTAGAATCAGAATCGTCAACATTTATTCTTTTCCTTTGAAGATGACAGCATCGCTATCATCGCTCTCATACTTTGGTTCGTTTATTATGTTCCTCCTCTTACGTTTATAGTCTATTGAGTCGATGAGGGTTATAAAATAAAAATGAAATGAAATCATGACGTTGGTAACAAAAAATTAGTACATTTATGTATACATCTTATGTATATATTACATACATATGTAAATATATATGCAATAAAAATATGTAAATGATATTTTAATATGATTTAAACACAATACTTTTAATACTTATGCTCAATCGTATATCAGAATAACAGAATAATTAGTATACGTCAGTACAGAGTAATGATTTTATTCAGTCTATATTTCGTCCTTATTAAAATTGTTCCTGCAAATTTATTCTTAATGAAAGATTAGTGCGTACGTATTTGTTTAAAAAATAGAACTAGTTTAATACCTGCCTACAAAACGTCTGAGAGGAAACGTTTCACATTCACTTGAATAAATCTGTATGTGCTAAAATAGCATTGATTAATGAATGCTAGAGCAATACATTCTATTGCTGCGTTACTTTCAATCATGACATTATCACGTAGAAACGTACAGTAACGAGCAAGTAACGAACATTAGATCTTTAAATAGCTGGTACTAAGTGCTACATACATATGTATAATGCGAAGGTAGTACACGCATCGAAAAAGCTGGTTGTGCAACATCCGTATAGAATATGCTAAACATTCAGTAATGATGAACATAATGATACATAAATTTTCAACCGGTCCTGTTCAATTTTTCACACCAATTTACCTCGGAAAATATATTTTTTCATTTATTACACAATTTATTTGTTTGAATAAATAAGGAGCATGGTTATTATATTTTTAATTTATTTTTCTCTAATAGATAGTAGCCCCATAAATATTTCTTTTTGGTAATTATTCAAAAAAAGGTACACATCACTAATTTGAATGATCTTCTAATATGTTGTCAAGGTTGACATTCTGAATAATTTTTTTCCTGTATCTATAAACGCCGCTTGGTCTTAGTTTCCGGGACATCTGCAACAAACTTAAATTCAATTTAGGTTATGATTTCTCAATAAGATTGTCCTGGGGTAGGCGGTCACATTTTTATAGAGAGTGTTCGGCTACTGATTTTATATAATTTAAGGAGTGATTCTTGATGCTAAAATAAGACGAAAAGCAGGAATAAAAAAGTTGCGTATTCGACTTCGTTTTCTAGTTATTGATAATTGGAAATCTAAATCCAATTACTGTAAAAAGCCAAAATATCCCTTCACGCGAGCAAACCTTACACGAACGCAAGGACGTCAGCCTAACCAGCGGGGTGCACAGTGATGCGAAGAACAGAAGAAACAGTTGAGCAGTATTCACTCGAGGGGGGGAGCACGAGGCGGGTATGGGTTCCCAGGACGTAGGACCACGTCCTGGGAAAGCCCGATGAACCTGATATCCTCCTATAGTCGGGGGGTAGCTGGTCGATGCCCCTGGCACCCCTTCAGTCAGCCGCCCCGGTGCGGAGAATTTCGGAGAAGTTGGTGGGCCCATATCCGCCCAGACCACTCACCTCACCTTCTCGTGGGGCTCCCTGTCACCATGCACCGGCTCGGCTGGTATGTGGTGCGAAAGAGTGAGTGGCACCAGGACGGGAACTACTATTGACGACTAGGCGAAATACGCATACATAAATATGATGGATTTTGAACCGAAAAGGAAGAACGTATACGGTGCAGGGGAGGGAGACCCCAGTACCGGCGCAGTTGTGGGTAGTCAAGTGGGCCCCACTGCGTCGTCATTTTACTACCACGGCCGCTCGGGGGTAGACCGCCAGGCCCCCGGACGTGTCTCTGCGTCTGGCGAGGTAGCAAACAACAAGACGGAGGTAACAGAGAAGGACAGAGAGCCTCCAAGGAGAACTACGAGGGGCTCGCAGAGAAACGCGAACCGATCGGAGGGTGGGTTTCTCGTTCCGGCCTTGGTGACCGACACCATGCCATTGAGGGCGGGGAGACCGCGGGCGCAAGCGGTATCCGACGGCGAAGAGTCGGTTGCTTCTTTCACGTCGCGCTCATCGGAGGCTTAGACGGCGACGAGAGGCAAGAAGAGAAAAAAATCACGTACACAACGCCGGAAGTCTCCGAAAAACTGGCATTGCAAATAAGGACGAGCTCGGTCGCGGACACCAGCGCCGAGGCAACGAGACACCTCTCCGAGGTTATGAAGGTAGCGATGACAGCGCCCAACCTTAGGGGGACACACATAAAATCCCTTAAGGCCGCGGCAAGTTACATGTCCGCATGGATGACTGAATCG
>JACXIL010005366.1:0-179465 GCA_014737365.1 Bombus soroeensis
TATATATATATATATATATATATATATATATATATATATATATATATATATATATATATATATATATATGTATACGTAATTAAAGTGACTGCATTTAGTACACGTGTATAATACATATATATAAGTACAATAACAAGTTTTATTTTAATTGATTTGTAAATGGTAATAGTGTCAATATTTTTATGTATACTATGTTTCTTGTAAAATTATTATTATAGTTATTTTATAGCGTTACACAGAGGAAGCTGGGATATATTAAGAGTGAATTGTATATAATTGTATGTACTCGTTAGAAAATCGATACAATTGATATGCCACATTTTTCAGTCTTTATACATATACTACTTACGTATGTATTTGTTTTCCAACATGTAGATTCGTTAAAATAAACAGCAATCATATATTATAATGATTTTATGATTGAAATTAAAATATTCCATACATCTTATGAGTTTATGAGTGTCTATATTGAATATCTGTTGCTATAATAAATTATACATTTTAATTCAATTATATGTATACATAAAGAGTATATGTTATAAAATATGGTGTTCCTGTACTATATTTTTTAATATTATGCAAAGCTAGATAAACTTAATTGAATTGAGATTGTAAAAACTATCGAAATGATGATACAACCTGCTGTTACCAATAGAGGTAAACTTAAAATATTATATTTAATCAAACATTTCAATTTTTTATTTCTGATTTTGTAAGAATATCAGCTTTTCATATAAATATAAATTGTGATTAT
The DNA here is from genome assembly GCA_014737365.1 of Bombus soroeensis. Taxonomy (NCBI): domain Eukaryota; kingdom Metazoa; phylum Arthropoda; class Insecta; order Hymenoptera; family Apidae; genus Bombus; species Bombus soroeensis. Next base: position 755 of record JACXIL010005366.1, read on the forward strand.
TTTAAATTAAGGAGCTTAGGTTTGCTTTAAGAATATATAATTTACAAAATGTATATCATTTTTAAAGAACAGTTTGTATTTCCTTAATGTTTTCTATACTGATAATGTTAATGTCACATTGGCGCTCTCTTCAGCTGTAAATATAAGCATTAGATAGGTGATTGTATTTTTACTTAAAGTCGTGTAAATGAACATGGAACATATCTTGATTGCATAATAATTTGTAATGAAATATGTTATTTCTAATAAGAAGATGCTCGCTTAATATTTACCAGTACTGTAGAAATTTCATAGCTAAAACTAAACTGGTCGAATCGTGTTATCCAGTGTTCCTTAACCTCAACAAGAAAGCTAATCCCTTTATATGTCAATTATTTTGTTCGAAAGCGACTTTATTTGTAAATAATGAGCATGTTAGAAAATATTTAAATCATCTTATGAATGCGTATCAAAGTGGTGAAAAACAAGGAAGTATTTCTGATATTCTTAAATTACACGAAATTCCCCAGTTGCTGAATGAGAAAATTAAGATAATTGAGAATATAAAGGATTTGAACGATCTTGGTAAGTACTTTGCATTCATTTACATTATCGTAAATTAAAACCCTCTTTCCTGATTGTTTAATAAATCTATATAATTTATGTTTTAGTATCTGAGAATGAAGAAATGAAAGATCTTATAAGAAAAGAAAATTTAACATATGTACGACAGATGTCACAGATTGATGAGAAAATTTTAGATATTATTTTACAAAAAGTAGATAGTGAAAATTATGATAATGTTGTTATGGAGATAATACCAGGTGTAGGTGGTCAGGAAGCTATGTTGTTTTCTAAAGATTTATTAGTTATGTATGTAAATTATTTTGATCATTTAGGGTTTAGTTATGAGATATTGGAACAGCTTGAAAGTGACACAGGTGGGTTAAGGAGAGCTACTTTATTAATAACAGATAGCAATGCCTTCAAGAAATTAAAATATGAAAGTGGTGTACATAGAGTACAAAGGATTCCGACAACAGAGAAGTCTGGTCGTTTACATACCAGTACAGCTGTTGTAACAATCACACCAGAACCCAAGGATGTTGATATTAAAATAGATGAGAAAGATTTGATAATAGAATCAAAAAAAGCATCTGGAGCTGGAGGCCAGCATGTAAATACTACAGATTCAGCAATTAGAATAACTCATATACCCACTGGTAAAATTGTAACTTGCCAAACCAATCGGTCTCAAATAAAAAACAAAAAGTTAGCACTAACAAAACTAAAAACTATATTGTTTGAGGAACAATTGGACCAACAGGTTTCCCTTATTAATAAAATACGTAAGAAACAAATGGGGTCGAGATTGAGAAATGAGAAAATTAGAACATATAACTTCAATCAAGATCGGATTACGGATCATAGAATATCAAATGGCACAATGCACAATTTAAGAGAATTTATGGAAAATGGAGCAGATCTGGAAATACTGGAGGATAGACTCTACAAGGATATGCAACCAAGCACCACGCTGGAGATTATAGAGGAGATGATGAGTCAATTTAAATAACACTAGTCCAACATTTGCCATTTTGATAAGAAATGATTTTCATTTTACATAGGCAAGCCATTGTACATAGCAAATTGTAATAAACTCTGTGTAATACAAGTAACATCATTTGTTTTTCGGATGAAAACTCGCTACGTCTTCTATCAATAAAACCTTTCTGTTTCGTTCAAGGAAGCAGAGAAGTTATTGAAGTAGAGAGATCAGTTGTTTATTTGAAAAACATACAACAAGATTTTGTTTCTTTTTTTCTTTTACTTTTGTTTCGTTTTGTCTCGTAACCGCGTGTCCAAAGGCACACATCCTTGTAACGCTCATATAATACATTAATATACAAAATTAATATTCGTAATCTCTATAAATATCAAACGACACGTTTTACATCGGTTAATGTACAAAGCGCTGTGTGTATGTGTGTGTGTGTGTGTGTGTGTGTATGTGTGTGTGTGTGTGTGTTTCATAGTGTCATGAAAGTGTAACTCTTATATACGACCCTGCTCGTATATACGTAGTTTCTTATAAAATTCTACATAGTTGAATGCTCCAAAAATTAACATTAGCGACCGTGACGAATTAAGTTCGTGATAAATGCGATTTCATCGTTTCCTCACAATTTCCTTCAACCGATTATCCCACGAAATGTAGGTGCGTCCTCCACCTACGAGCGTTTCTCGCGTGAATTAACTTCCTCTTTTGTACCACACTTTAAATCTAGATCTTAAACGCGTCATATGTATTTCGACCGCTCTAGAATTTTCTTCCTACGCAAGATTGGTCGAGTGTATGATTTGTAGAATAACTAGCAATGACAGTATTTGAATGAGCAATATATTTTACGTTTCCTCATTCAGTATTTCTATACGTGATATTTCTTTTTGTTAAGAAAGTATACTTTTGACTACTGCTTTTTTGTCGTCTTCTCCGATCTATGTAGATTTATAAAATTTTGATTATATCCATCTGTTAGCTTCCTTTTTTTCATTCCAATTATACAGGCGAAGAATAAGCGCTGTAAAACTTTCGAGAATTTGTTTAAGTACCTATAACAAGTCTAAGAAATATAATCGAATGAACAAAAGCGAAGAGAAGGATAAAAAGAAGAAACAGAGCAGGGACGTATATGAAATAGACACCGCATTGCGTTCCAGGCAGTAAGATTGTTTTTTAGGACTAGTTCGGCACCGATTCACGGGTATACATCCCCTTTAAATTTCGTTAACCCTGATCCCGTGACACAGTATAATCCTTGAGGTACATTGATGATTGGACCAATTAGTATAGAGGTGCAGACCCTGCTTGCACCATCGTCAAAGTACCATTTAAGGAGACAGTACCAGGACTCGGAGAATATCTCCCTATTATAGCGTCGCTATAAACACTAGAACATCTTGAAATCGCGATAACTATAAAAACGGAAAAAAGAGTATCGATCGATTCGTAACGAATTATTACGAAATGTCCTTTTCTTTCGTTTAATAGCTTTTCGTAAAACGTTGATGAATGTAATACGTTTTTGCGAACCCGAAAAATGTTCTAAGGACATCTATATACTGCATAGTGTGAACGGCCGTGAAGATAATCGTTCCGTTTGATAATCGATTCCGAAAAAATCAGCAGCGTGTGAATTTGTAACTGAAATTTTAATGGTCTTCTATCTCTTGTCTTTCGTTTTAAATCGTTCCAATGAAACATTAATGTTGACCAAAAACGACTCGGTGAACAAAAGTGTAAATTAATGATAAAAGAAGAAGGAGGTAGACATTCGGCGCCACATTCGAAGCCAAACCGCAAAGATCTTTGATCTCACTCTCCCTCGCGTGACTACGAATACAGGATTGAGGTCTCTTTCGTTTTAATGAAGTGAGCGCCTTCTGGCATACCAGTGAATTATTCTCGTAGATTATTTCTTCTGGAATGACGCTCAAAGGGGGCATCATCATTTGTTCGCAGCTCTCATCAATGTTCACAACCAGAAGAAGCATGTTACTGTATTCAACTGGTTGCACGATGTATTTACATCCTGTATTTGCGCCTACATCTGTGTTGGACAAGTTGAAGGATGCGTTCCGCAAGTACAGATATACCTGATAAAATTGGAAGAAGAATGGTGTAGTCTCGTGGCGGTAAAATTGGAAAATATGTCACAATGCAACTGATATTTTAGGAAGTTTACCTCTTGATCGCAAGCTTCTGGTCGTGTTCGATTGATCAAAACCTTTTGGTCGAATAGCCTCTCATCCTTAGGATCTATCGGTGGTTTCTCTTCGTTTTCCTGATAGTCTTCATGCATACCTTCATCTTCGTTCGGATAAGCATACGCTTCTGCGTAGTCGGATTCCCAAATTCCAGCTTTAGCCCAAGCCCAGGTTGCTTGGCCGACGAGCCACGAAACCATCTGTTGCATGTGTTTCCATGGCTAAACATGTAAATACAGTAACTCATTAAAAATATTCAATTCTTCATAAACATTTTACTAATATAAATAGAAAATAAAATGTTCTTACCGTCAACAAAATGCTTCCATCATTACTAGTTTGCTTACTTTTGAAGCAGACTGCTTGATAGTCGAATATTCTGATTTTTTCGAAGACACCTTCTTTTACCAAACTAGACATAATTGGTCCTTTCAGTTCACCAAAAAATTTCCCAGCATCAGATTTATCTTCAGCTGCGATCACGTATCCATTGTCGTCAATCAAGTAGCAGGCCCAGCTATCCGCAGCGCAATCTGTGCACTTTTCACCTCCTTTGCAACTAAATGTAATATTCTGAAAGAGAGCCTGAAGAGCGGTATGTTGGAACTGGAAACCAACAACCGCAGCTGGCGCCTTTTCCTTATCTGTCCCTGAAGAATAAAATAAATAAGTGACTTCAATATTTTCATTCGATCTATCCTTCCGAACAACTTCTAGATTTGTTTTAGGTCATTTCCAACCTTTTAATCTTCTTTTAATTTCTTCAAATTTATTTATCTTTTTACGTGACACTTTACCGATAAATATGGCACGACTAGCAGTGACAAGAGTAGTGTTGTCTGCCCCTTCCTCGTCGATTGGCACGGAAAAGACGAAGCTATCCGAATTCACGTAGTGCTGTTCCACAGCACGCTTGTACCACACTTCGTCGATAGCTCTGGGATACATCTTACTGAAGTGGTCATCAGGAATAGTTTCTTCTTCGTTTATCATGAAGTCCTTCCATCTTGTCAGACCACTATGGGTAGCCATGAAGGCAAGCGTTACGCCGAAACGTTGTTGGAAATCTTTCCTACAAGAAAAATGGTATTAGATATATGTAGAGGATACATTCCTTCCTTAAAATCCAAGTTCTTTATTTTCTAAAATGCTATGATGCTATATTTGATATGATACTGCATTATGGGAATACTGGCTGTGGTTACTCATTTGCTTCGCTCTGTTTGATATTTTTTAAGTTAGAATTTGTTATTTATAATAGATTATCACGGAAAGCTTCACAAATGAGTTTGACTACTGTACAGCATAATAAAAATGATTCTTCAGTTTTTCAGTCGCCAATGTCTTCTTCCTCTTCAAGGTTCCAATACTGAAAGTCTATCTTCTTCCTCGGACTATAATACCTTTTACTAATCAAATGTACAAGGAATAATAGAAGAATAAAATACAGATTGTTGAGAAGATTTAAGGAAAAGCAACATTAAATGGATGTTACAAAAAGGCATGTTCTTAATAGTAACAGAGATGATAAATTAATCAACACCAAAATGAATAAGTAGAGATAAATAAAAATATACAAACTGTAGAACGAAAGTTTGTACAAAGAATAAAGCAATAGCACATTGTAGCCAACTGGTTAACTTCTAAAAACGTAAGGTGCGTTTATGATGGACGTTACCTGGGCAGCAGATTCATCAGCCTAGCTAAAGGTCTGCATGGCGTCAAAGTGGTCAGTATTAGTAAAAAAGAAAATGGGTGCACTTTTTTGTTAAAATTTTGCCAGAGAAAAGAATATAAAAAGAAAGAAACGAGAGAATAACTGTGCAGAAAACGTAAAAATATAGAGGGCACGTAAATGGGGGCTCACCGAACCTGTTTAATGGTACAGTGGCGTATAAACATCTTTTTCAATCTTTTCAATCTCTTTTTTAACAATTTTAACGATTCTTCTCAAGAGAAAAGATGATATCCTATCCTTAATATCCCCAGACCATTGAAGTTTCATATAATAAATATTTTTAAAGCGTACAATCCACCAAGAATGCTTTGCTATTTTGTTTTAAAAATAAAATCATATCGGTACTCACCCTGCCTCCTCGCGTGCAGTTTTGGGATTCGCGAACCATTGGGTTACCTTTGCATCGAAAACCAGACTCAATAGAAGATCCCTGTCGCAGTAATAAGAGTCTTTGTCCGCTTTGTATGGTGTAGCTATTCGAATCAAAGAATTTGTCAGTTACCATTTCATTTTATGAGGATATGATAAAGGCAAAGTATGCGGAAGCTTACGTTTTGATTTGCGGTGAGTGTCATTACCGGAATTCGTGGCTGAATATTCCGGTGGCTGGGATGGCTGTTTCATGTCATTCCACCTCCAGCCTGGCTGGCGGGTTCGCTGTAGGAAGTGCACAAGCTGCTCTTCCGAGCTATTGAACGGTCGGTCATCTTCATAGTGATACCTACATCAGAGGATTATTTGATTCATTATAGTTTACCAAGAAATAGCTGAAGAATAAAATTGTAAAAATTAGGTTATTGATTACTTTATATTTATTCACTTACTTGCAGTACAACCAATGTGGATGTACCCGCCAGTTTTTACCAGTGAAATAATCAGACACGTTCTTGCCTATAACGGGCAATTTTATTAAGATATGATTAACAAATAATCGGAAATGTAATGTAACGATGAATTAAATTAGTGTGATCGCAATGTATTGGTCAGAAGAAGTTTAAAGAATTATTCGTACAAGAGACATAAAGTATTCGAAGAGTTTTTGAGATTTAGACCAGAAGTTTGAACATTCCCATGATTGCATGTCCAAGAGGAAGAGATAACTTTATTTCCGCGGCCTTTTTGATTATATACGCAGGCAAAAGTTGCCAGCTTCTCCCGCAAATGTGTATGCTCGGTGGAAAGTTTGCAATCAAACTTCTACAGAACTTTCCACGTTGCATATATATCTCTCTGCTATTGAATAAAACATTGAATTCTATTTACAGGCACCGTTGACAAGTTTCAAGACGAAATTCTCTCGATTATTAAAAGTTCAGCGTCCGCAGATGCGTCTGACCATTTTAATTCTTGAATGTTGCTGGTTTAACGAGATTTATCTCTAATGTGGGGAATTACAAGAATGCAAAAAAGAAACATTATTTTAGTTATTGTTGAAATTCATTTTACGAACGTACGTACCACTAACGTGTGAACGATGTATTTCTTCGGTTGCGTGCACGCGATAATTTCCAATGTGTTCATGTTCCGGCAGACTAACCACCACCGTGAATGGCGTATTTGGTATACCTGTGTAATCGTACTTCCTTCTTACCCTACCCACACGTTTCTTCAGAAGAAACAGAAGAGTTCAAAATTAATATTTCTGATATTATATTGTTTTAATTATACCGATCTTAATACAACTCACCATATCATCGTAATGATATTTCGTGTGCAGTGTCACGCTACCGTTTTTCTGGTCGACCACGTCATCCCGAAGCTGTGGATAAATGACTATTACATATATAGTAGTAAAAATTATTTATTTTTCGAGAAGCTAATTTACATGTACCGTAATAATTCCTTCATCGAACTCCCTGGGTTCCCTATCCTGATCCATCAGCTCAACCTCCGCCATGTCGACACTATTGTACGCTGGTTTTAGGATGCCCTGAAACTATATTTCCATCACCATAAATAACTGTAATGATATTCGTTAGATGATTTCGAGTGACATCATATAATTTTAAAGAAAAGTTAAATATGACGAAAATTCCTTACCACTGGTCGGAGGTCCGGATGAATCAGGATGAAACCGTTATTTGTTACAATGAACGCGTATCCATTGACGCCAAGCTGTTTTCGAAAATAAAAAGTGAGAATTAATATTTTATTTCTAATAGAAGGAAATGCTAAATGTAGTCTACTCACTAAATGTGGCATCATGAGTTTCTGTATCTCTTCGATAGGAACATCCGTACCAGCGACGCCGAGTAGATCTGCGATTCGTGTCTACACAAAGAATCATGACAACGTTTTAATAAAATCCAGTAAACAAATGATTAATTTGTGTGTCAAAATTAATTACAAATCATCATCATCCCAAGTCGCATAACCATAAGCGTATCTACCTTCTCCAATATAAACGCTATCACAATAAATTCGTCTAATGACACATGTTCTAGAATTAAATAACGATAGTTACTAAAAAAGAAAAAACAATAGCAATAATAATAATAATGTTCACTGACGATACTGCTGGACGTATAACTAGCTCAACTACGTTCTCAATAATAACGATAATAATAAGAACGATACACAATAAGAACAATAAACGTTTGACGCAGGCTATCCTAAGTATTAATAATCAAATCACAATTAGCCACGCCGTTATCGTTCCGATAGCCGTCTATTTTTCTCCAAATTTACTGCAAAAGGATTCTTTATCGAATACTAAAATAAAAATATCAATATATATATATATAAAGTGAATACTACAAAGGAATAATCGAGGAATCTAATGAAATGTAAGTTCGTAAATTTTTTCTATCTTTCCTTCTCTTGTCTTGTGGAAAAGAAGATGGCCATAGGAACGATGCTTAAATTAATTCTACTATGTTACTTGTCTAGCGAAATCTAGCACTCAATAGAACTGGTCAAATTGTACCACGTGTACTTGGTACTCATTTTATACCCAACCAAAATATTCTCTCTTATATTCAGTATGATTATACATATACATATATAGACACTGCAGAACCAGAAGTTCTTCTACGAGTTTCAATGATAATAATAATAATAATAATAATAATAATAATAATAATAATAATAATAATGGTAATATCAAGAGGAGGTATCGTTGTTCGCAATCCAACAGGCGAGCGGGATTATCCGCTTTTTTCTACTCGTCTCGAACAGGGCACAGGGTAGACTAAAGTACCTAAACCTACCTAATGATTAAACTAAGTCCAATACTAATGTTAGACCAAAGTAAGATACCAGAGAGACGAACGTGGACCTAAATGTAACGAAAGATTGTTACGCGACATCGATTTCATCCCTGGATATCCACGTCTCGTTTAAAAAAATTGTTATTTCCTTAATTTACATTATCTTACAGTAAAATATAGTTTTCGTCGTCGACATTACAAAATAAAATAATTGTCCATTGCTATTAAGAAGAGCTCTAGATCAGGCAGATAAATTTTCCATTGGTAAACGTGGAGACCAGAAAGCACCAAGTCGCGTACTTGAATACAATAAGGTGAAAGGATGGGTACAGGGTTCTATGCATTGAAACAACGTTGCTTGTGTTTTTTGTTTAGCTGCCAACCTCTCTTGTCTCTGTCACCCAGTATGCTTCGTTCACCAGCACCTGCCTTGTGATGTTCTGTGGACAAACAGGAACTTAAAACCAAAGGAAAAGATGCACTCATTGCGGAGGTGATTTGCGCGATTAAACGTTTATCCGTCAACGAATAAAGAGGGTAATACGACACGTGTTGATATTGTCTGATCGATCGAACGAAGGCAGTGGAGTGAAAAGGGGTTATCATGGGGAGAGCGATGATTGTGAATGCCTGCTTGCTCGAGTGTCTCGATAATACCACCATCGTTAATTTCATTTCATTCAATAATATACATTATCACAAAGAAAACCTGAGAATCGCCCATTTGATCATGGTGTGATCGAGTAATTGATTGATGTTCGAATTCTTACAAGCCAATGTATACACAGGTATAATAGGTGTATATCACCGTAAATAGTTATTAATAGAACGGGGTTAATGATAATCTGCATACAGCGACAGGGACGTTAATCTATTCTCGATATGTAATAACACAGGTTCCAGGATATTTTTAATGATACCCAAAGTTGAATCTTTTATTTATGCACCATGGATATTGCATCATGTGACGTTGCATGTAATTGCATATATGTAATTGCATCAGGTATACTTGAATTTCGAAATTTTTCATAGCGATCTTCACCATCCGAGACAGAATATAATTTTTTGTAAGAATATATGCGGAGAATCTAATGTAAAACAGTTACGAACGTTGATGTCCTAGCACGTTTCTGGAGAATTAGTTGTTTTAATTGAATCGTGTAAGGAAGGAAGATCTTACCGCGTTCTCTCGTCGGTCGAACACCGGCATGCTAACCGAAGTCATTAGCCTGTATTCCTGAAGATCGCCGCTCTGGTCGTGCGATTTCCTCTGCTTTTTCACGAATCTGCGATCTCGTTCCTCGGCATTGAAGAATTTTTTCCTGTTGTGAAGCATGAGGAATCTCTCCTTCTGTTCTTCGCTTTCTCTTTGCTCCCATAACCAATCGGTCATCTTTGGATCTGTCACGTCGGCGTAAACTGGAGTCCAGATCGTTGGATGATCCGTACGACCGAGAACCAATGGTCTTGCCATTACAGGAACATATTTAAGGACCTAAAGACGACAATTTGTTAATTAATTCACCCAATTGATATATAAACTAAGCTGAAATATAAATACTGATCAATTTAAAGTATAAAATAATTAAACATACCTCTTCCCTCACTTCAGCCAAGGTGCAGAGATGCACGAAGTAACCTCTGTTAGCACAGGCCATCCACTGCACCTCCTTTACGTCTGCCACTTCTCTGCCAATCAGATAAGTGAACATTCTGACAGGCATATCAGCTTTAAAAGGTTCGTTGGAATTATCTTCCCAGTTGTATGTCTCGAAGATCTCCTTGTAGTTATAAGGAACGCCGTCTGTTATCAGCATAATCGCTTGGTTGCACCTGGCTCCTTCCCTCTCGGTTCGGTAGGTTCCGAGGAGCTCGAATGCGGTGGTCAAGGCCAGGGAGAAATTCGCAATCTTCTCCGTGTCTAGATTCATGATAGCTCTCTTTAATTCCCTCACGTTCGCTAAATTAGCTTGTACTAAGGTGTCGTTGAAACATGGTACCACCTGGAATACCATTTTTCACTGGTTTCATAACTGGTTATCATAAATATGATCGATAACTATCTCATATTTGCCTTGTTATAAAATCTAGCTGTTCGTTCTTAATATAGGATCATTTCTGTGTCAATTACCTCTTTCGTAACGTTGGAGAACGTTATGATGTTAACAAAATCATTGTTTCCAAGAGTGTCCAGAATATTATTCACTACGTGTCTAGCAATTTCTCTGCGAATCCCTGTCATACTACCGGAAGTATCTATAAGAATAAGAATGTCTTTTGGACTGGTAGCTGCCTCGATATACCAACTTCTGGTTCTGCAGTCGAACAAATCCACAGGCTCCATTAACCAGTTCATCGCAGGATATTGTCTCATGAAACCGGTCGCGCTACCAAAATATTGCCAAGACAATGAAGGATCTTGTTCGTAGTTGTTGATGAAGGTTTTATCCAACTCCTCGGACCATTTGATCGCTCTAATTACGTTAGATGCTCGATCATAGACATTCGTTGGAACGTGAACTGCCGACATGGTCAAATTGACTTGACCGCCGAAGTGAGCACTGTGTTTCAGTTCGATCGTGTTGTTCTTTGCGTTGATATATAAGAAGGACTCCGGAGGATCGGCGTCTGGAGCGGACAAGGCTGATGTTTCCGCGACATCCATGATTCTCTATGATAACATTTTAAATACGGCATTTACGAATTGAATGATTTTTACCTAAAAGCTGACCGATTGTCGCAAATGTTATAATCTATATTATTAAAGGCTTTTTATTAATAAATTTGTAGCGCTAGGATTTATTTCTAGGCTGGTTAGATTAGACTATGTACCTTAATAGCTGATATCTTCGATTCCATCATGGCTTTGATGTCTTTAGCGATCTCGTGGACTAAAGCAGTGCCATCACGTGGCTGTACCGCTGCCTGTTTGTAGCTTTCGGTGAATTTGTCCACGTTGGTCACAAACTTGCCCAACTGCGACAATTCGAAACCCAACTGTTTTGCCCATGTTCCCACTCTGTACAGAGAATAAATTTCAAATGGTCGCACTACTCGTGTACTACTAGTCTAGCATAATGTTATGTTATATTATTTTAATGTTATGTAAGCAGTGGATGTATTTGAAATATTACGGTTTACCAATTGGAGACAGATTGAACTCCAAGAAATTTCCTAGAATTGCACGAAATAGAAAGTCAAATCTAAAGGTACCCATATAATTTGTAAATAATTATACAATTATTTATTGAAGTGTCTCTATTGTCAATGCTCAAATGTCATCAAATGTTTCAAAATGCCGATAATAGAAAGAATACAAACGTGTTAGATGAAATCCATAAACTATCGTTCCTCGTTTTCAATATTCTACGTCTCTTGTAAAATCTCCAATTATTCCAAGCGACCTTCGTTAAAACTACGAAGGAACGACCTACACAAACATACCAACGAGGAACGTGTATCAACATCCACGTTTTCATTATATCAAGGGTTGCGCATGTGGACTAATCGTAATAAACTCCTGACAATTCCAACCGTTCTATCAACTACACAAAATTCGAACATGGAAAAGGAAAAAGATGGAAAAATTCTCATGTACGAGTTACTGTATGAATAGTCGTTTCGAACTTACTTGTCGGACGATATGTTGTCACCATGTGCCTCGATCAGGATCAGGATGACAATAGCAGGCAGGAAACGGAGCCTCATAACTCTCGTCTTCTTCGGCGCTCCGGTGTTTACGCGAGGACACGGTAAACAAAACTGAGGCCGAGAGAAGGCTCGCGTCTGACATTAAGGATACTCCGGTCCGACCGTAGTCGTTGTCGTCGTGCTCGTCGTCGTCGTCGACGTCGTCGCCATGCAGTGCGCGCACCGTTCCACTCCGGACACCACGTACTCGCCAGTATGGTTTATCGATCGTTCGGCGAGACATGGAGCTTGCGCGCGATGACGAGCAGAGAGGCGTCGGAACGGTCGGCGAGTCCCGACGCCGCGTCGCCGTTCGTATAAGCATCCTTACGAAATTGATAATAATGTTTGTCTCTCGGAAAAGTTACCTCCGAGCTCGGCCGCCCTTGTTTTTCCAAAGATTTTCGTAGCGGCGATTCTCGTAGTTATTGTAGGTGGCTGATGTTTTCGCAAATTTATAGAATCAGGGAGAACGTTCGAGTTGGACACGTTTTCGTAGATTTCTTGGAATGGAAGGAATGACAGAGTCGATAAAATATGACGATTGATTGGTTTAAGAATGAAAGAATTAGTGAATCTATTGTTAGATTTGAGAAAATACCTGCTATGGTTATCGTCCAGATTTAAGAACTGGTCATCCTTGAATTTTTAGTCTTGTTTAGCGATAGGAAAGAGGAGATGAGGAATCCAATGAATTGGTGTTAATGGAAGCTTTTCTAAAACAGGAATTGTTGAATAATTAATTTTCCTACATAGAAAAAAAACTGATTGGAAAAGATTGAAAATGAAACTGATTAATTTTGATTAGCCATTTTTAACGAGTATAATTTTATTCGATACAAGAAAATGGAATAAAAGAATTACAATTAAGCTGGCGAAGGAGTTATCATCTGAATATCCGAGTGGAGGAGGGAACAAAACATTTTCTGGGGCAAGCTCCTTTCACCCTATCAACAGACATTCCGACGCCAACAGAAAATCGTATCTCGCATGGATAGGGAGATATTTCGCCAGGCTTTATGTTCTCTTTTCTTCGCTACGATCGATTCGTTCTTCGATGTCTTTGGTCCACAAAAAGAGAACATAGTCTGCTTTACAAAACATCAAACTGAATATTTCTAATCTGAATAGCTATCGAAGTTACAATAATCATCAATCTTACGTTTTTTTTTTAAATAAGATTAATTCATCTTAATCATGTTTCAATTTTAATTTTATTTTTTGCAAGAAGTTATAAGGTTCGACACAATAAATATCAACGTTATTATTATCATACCATTTATATACTGTAATTCGCATCGTAGTCAAGGCAATCAATATCATTAAACGAATCCATAACCTTCTTGTTTTAAACAATTATATAAATGTATATAAGATTCTAGCTACAACGGTAGAAAATAATAGCAAAGATACAGTCAGTTGTGATGCCCCTCCGCAGTCCTCGATCTCATACTCCAAGGGATGCTCCGTGAAACAGCCCTCAAGACGCCTCCTTTTAAGGTCGTTTAGTGGAATTTTATGGCAAGGCGCGCTTTCCGAGCCATTCGTGTATTCAAGCGGCGAAATTGTCACCGGTGTTACCTCTAATCTCTTGTAACAGGTTGGATACATAGCATCGATGACCACCAATAATAAATTTGTATGCGGGACCTGTGAACCATATCATTCGTGTTTTTTTTTCATGTTTTAAATTAATTTATGGGTAAAGTATACTACTCGAGGGTAAAATGAAAGACACTGACCCTACGAGCATAGAATGGCCTTGAGCAATAATCCGAATGATTCGTGATGCCCTGGCCAGCGATCGTGTTGTTCATCATATAAAGTACCCTTTTCTGGTCGCAAGGATAATGATAGAGACAAGGGCGAGGTGGGGGCGGCGGGTCCGGGGCGTCTTCATCGAAATGGACTTTGGCGTAGCCGACTGGCAAGTTCACGAACTGGGTCGTGAACCACGTCACACGTAACAGAAACCAGAGCAACAGTTTCCAGATGTACATCAGCGGGTCCGTCAGAGAGGTGGCCGCACCGCTGATGCGCTATGGATACGGTTTTGTTCCCGTGAGATTGTTTTTGTCTCGGCCGAGTTTCTCATTTTGTTTGCGAAACGTTCCACGACAAGTTACGGCTATCTTTTGCCCGGCGAGAGAACTTTTTCTTCGGTGGAACTTGGTACGAATTAGAAATATGTCGCCAAAGAGCGGACGGAATCGTATAGTTTCCAGGAACTTTTCGATTATTTGTTTTACTTGTTTCTTGGGCTTCTTTTCGAAACTTTACCTTACACTCGCATGCTTCTCGAAATACAGAGCTTTTAACAAACTCTCGCTCGGTGATGGAACTTGAAAACTTGAAGTTTATATGTTATACGATTGTGGATGCTGGGTATAGTAGGGTAGGAGAAAATGGAAAGGAAATAAGATTTGTCCAGGTCTTACTACAGAAAAATCTTATCGTTACATATGGAAATTAATCGTTACATGACAATTTATAAAAGCAGAAACGAAGAAAAGGTATGATTATTTCGGTTACTAGAATATACTATAAGTTCAAGTACTTACAACTTCCTCACACCAGGCTTGATAATCGTAAATATCGACAGGATTATAGAGACCCTGGCCGACCATGGAATTCATCACTGCACCCTCCTGTGTCCCCATGAACTGACCGGTGTCGTTGTGCGCTTCTGATATCACGATGAAGCCATTCTGATCGAGCAAGTAACAATCTATCCATAAATTGCGGCAGTTTATCAAGGTTGAGTTTGTTTGGCCGGAAGTTAGATTAATAAATCTGTTATAAAGATCCTTCATTGGCATTTGAAAACCGATCACTGCTGCTGGTGCAGTTTTGCGGTCGTCTTTAGGGAATATTCCAATCGAAGCTGTTACTGTAGCATTTACTCCTGCTTCCCAAGGAACTGAAACAATTTAAAAGATAAATAGATATTTAAACGTTAAGAAAGTAGATAAGCAATTTTATTGAGAAATGATCTTTTCTAATCACCTGACAGATATATGCTGTTAGGATCTAAAATATTTTGGAAAATGGCACCTTTATACCAAGGTTCGTTTACAGCTCTCCTGTGAAGATCACCAAAAACGATGCCATCATCGTCTTCGGGTAATTTGTCTGTATCTAAATGATGCCACCTAGTTAAACCACTCTGAGTGGCGACGAATCTTAAAAAAATTCCATAATCTTTTGCTAACTGTCGGGCTCGGGGTTCGTCCAATACAAAATCGCTATTGAAGCTGGCATTCGTTGCTTTTGCATCGAAAACTAACAGCTGCATCAATTCCTTGTTACAATAATAATCATCCTGTGACAAAGTCCGTCTACCACAGTTAGGAACATGGTTAGTTTCACTTTCGTACTGTTCAGACCAACGCCAGCCAGGCTTATTTAACAGGTCCAGGAAGTGTCTCAACTCTTGTTCGGGACTGTTGAATTCGTGACCCTCTAAATAGTGAAAGCGACAGTATACCCAACCGGGGTGTACTCGCCAGTTGTTGCCCATAAAGAAGTCGGAGATATTCACCTTCAAGTTCTGGTTCCTCCGGATTTCGTCTCCAACCTTGAACAATGTGTAATAAAATTTTTAATTTAGGAAATTTTTTTTATGAAAATGATGATTCAGGATGAATTAGGGATAACCAGTAATATGTTGAAAAGGAAAAAGCTATTATTCAACGAAGTAAACTATTATGTTTTTTAAATCGAATGTATCTTTAAACGTTTTTAAAAACGGCGAAAAATATATGTTGCCGTTTCCGTTATTTTTACCATTGATTATTAAACCGTAAGTTTCGAGCTTTACCTCAAAGTTACATTAACTGCAAGGAATTTTCCGCGCTCGATCGACCATTAAGAGGTTTCCGCAGATGCTTGCTGTTTACCATCTAAGCTTGCTTTAGGTCTCAAAGTTTATGCGCTCCACAATCTCGAGAACGCGAGTCCGAGTTTGTGGCATCGGGTTCACCGGAACTAGCCGAGATACTCCGGGATTCCGTAAACTTCTAGCAATGCGTGTGTACACACGATATCCTGAAAGGATTACCTTGATCCAAGTTGTGCCATAGTTGGGTATAGCGACCGCAAGGCCAAAGGGCGTTCCAGGGAGAGGCGCGAAGAAGTAGTCACGTCTTTCGAGAGACACACGACGGTTGTCGTCGTAATGCAATTTCACGGGTACCCCTTTTAAGCTGCCTTTTTTGTGGTCCACCAACGCGGCTCGTAGTTCCAGCACCTCTGGCCCGGGGTTCCTGTACCCGTTTTTAATAAAAACTCTTCTTAAACCTCTAAGGTCTGCCGCGTGGCACGAAAGCAATATCTTCCTCTTTCAGGAACCGCTATACTTCGGAGATTTATCATGACCAAGCTTTTAGAATAGATTATTATATCCTTTACTTTTTTATTCTTTAGGAAAGAATGAGTGTAAAATTTAGATCTTTATTAAATTTGACGCCATACAAACAAACATATTATATATGTTTCAAACGTACTATATTTTTGTAAATGTAAATCTAAAAAGTAAAGGAAACTACCTTGGGCCACGACCATCGTCCAAGATCTCCACTTCCGTGAGATCTATGCTGTTGTAATTCCGCTTTAATGTGCCTTTGTAAACGGGTCTCAAATCTGGGTGCAGTATCACATATCCGTTGTTGGACACGATGAAAGCATATCCATTCACGCCCAGCTTGTATGGTAATGTAAGCTTTCGAATGTCGTCAATTGGTACATCCGTGCCGGCCACACCTAGTAAATTCGCTATTCTTGTCCGATTGTTGCGATTCCCTTTACGGTCGAACACTGGCGTGCTGACGGACGTAAGGAGCCTGTACTCCTGCCAAGCTGTCGTGTTCAATAGAGATGCATCCTGTCGAACGTCCTCACTCTTGTGGAGCTGTTAGATGTATAATTTAATTATTTGTAAATTTGTAAATTCATAGATATAGATTTAATTTGTTTTCTCTTCTACGTGTATACTATATTCTATTTCGTGTTATTCTATGATTCAATCAGTGTAAAAAAATCACACTTATATATATATAAAAAAAAATAATAACATTTGAGGTTGTGCTATAAAATCTAAAGAACTATTAAACATTTTATAGATGCTGTGCAGTCTTGTTTGCCATTAACTAATATTTTATGACTTACATTTCCTAAGAAAAGTATTGCATGCAAAGAAAATACGAAACTTTATTTCCATTCAAAACGCTTTAACAATAGGTCAATAAAAAATCGCATTTTACAATGGGATTAATTTTCGGGATACAGAGGAGCGAGATTAAACGCGAATGGAAATTAAAATAAAAGTGCCTGGCTAATGATAATTATATGCAGGATTCGCCTAAATTTATCTGCTGGGTGTACTATTATTTCTACATTCTACTAAATGCCAAGGGAAAGAGCGCATCGAGCACGATAAGGCAGCTTTAAAGCTACAGGGATGATTGTTGCTTGCTCTGAACCTTCTGTATGTAGGTATCGTCCTCATTTATTCGAACGCCCAGACGTTTTCCTTTCAGAAGTTTCTGAAGCCGTGATTGTTGCTCCTTGTGCTGCATCACCAGCCACAGCCAAGTGGCGAGTGCTGGATTCTAGCGGAAGGTGAATCAGAAAACTTACAGAATTGGGGACACTATGTACAAAGTGAAACGGTCAAAGAGGAAACAGTGGCATAGATGCTTTCCGATGTGTACAGATTGTTAAGATAGTCAAACGTTTTACTTTCTTCAAACACCTAAAATGATCTAATAGTCGGGTAATTTTGATTATGAATTAATTATAGATCAATTGTTTACACGATAAAGATTAAAAATTATAACGTGATTATATATTATACAATTATTAGTTATCTGTATAACGATTATAAAGTGATTATCTCACCGTAATGTCCGCATAAGCATGGGTCCAAACGACAGGATGTACCACATCCTGAAGAACCATAGGTCGTGCGACCACGGGGATATATTTTAGCACTTGTTCCCGAACTTCTTCTAGTGTGTGAACATGCGTATAGTAGCCGCGATTTAGACAAGCCATCCATTGAATTTCTCGAACTTTGGTAACTTCTTTTCCCAAAAGATATGTGAATACTCGTACAGGAATGTGTGTGTCATTATCTCGCCAGTTCCATGTTCTGAATACCTAAATAAAATTCATATAGATCATATCCTTTCGAATGTTACTTGATAAAAATAACAGAAATAAAGTTAGTTCGAATAGATAGTAAAAAGAAGAGAGTATAAAAAGGTCCTTCGGAGCAGCATATTCACAGCCATAAAGTTTCGCGTAATAGTGGTGCAACTGTGCCGCGGCGTTATCGTTGATGATGCGTTTTCTAAGCGCTAGAAAGAGTGATAAGGAAATGCGACCACTGTCGCGTGAAGAGCGACGGTATATACGTAGATACTGAGTAAGAAGGAGAGAAAAATGTGAGACCGACGGAGTAGCGTGAAAAGAGGGACAGAGTACGAGGGAATGATGGTAAGAAGGAGAAAAGATGAAGGAAAGAGAAGAAGACCGGAGAAAGATGAAAGGAGCGGAAAAGAAAGAGAGGTAGAGATAGAAAGACAGAGATCGCTATGATTCTCGTGGATTCGAGTGGGATCTCATAAAACTGAAGAGCTACTCGTCGAGGATAGAGCTGAAAACGCGACCTTTTTCTCCAGTGGAAATCGCGCTCACCGGACCTACTTAAATTTAGTGCGGTTTCGCGACAGCGTAGCGTGTTCTTATGCTCGATAGTATAATTCTTGTGGAAACGTAGCTCAGCCAGGGCGAATTACAATAAGCACAAGTGGGAGGTTAAATGGTCTGTAGACAGAAGCGAGCTCCGTATTTCTATGATAGAGCAATTAATTAGAGGGACTTTCTTTACATTATGAATAATAGCATTCAGATAAATGTATAGAAAAATGGTTGGAGTATATATATGTATATATGTACATGTAGATCCCCTAGAAAATTGTTTCCATTATTGTTAAGTCTTAATTATATGTTTAAGCGTAATTATCTCGTCAGATAAAATTGCTTTTTTCTTACTAAATGTGCTCCAGAAAAGATCTACAGTCTTAAGAGAAAAAGACGAGGAGATAATTAGCAGCTTAGATAAATAACGTAATTTTTTATGAGGAGATATTGGTTTACTTCTGTCAGATTTCCAGGAACGCCATCCGTGACAAGCATAATTAACTGATTGCACGATGTGTCTGCACCACACCCGCGTGTTTCTCTGTATATGCTTAGTAGGTTGAAAGCTCTAGTGAATGCTTCTGTTAGATTAGCGAGTCCTTCTGTTTTAACATTTGCTATAGCATTCTTGAAAGTGTACACATTTTCTGGAGTAGCCTGGATTAGCATGTCTTTGAAGCAGGGCACCACATCGTATGTCACGTTTGTATAGCTCAATACAGTCACGAAATCATTATTTGAGAGAGTATCCAATATTGCGTTCACTGTTGTCCTTGCTGAAAAAATATTTATGAAAGAATGGAGATAAGTATCTTGAATATTTCACCTAGGAGGGAAAAGAAATTGGACCAATATTAGTTTTCATATCATTAAAATATTTGTTTTTCTGTGATTATATTATACCAGAAATGAAAAGATTACCTAATCTTTGCGAAGATTTATACGATACGATTGCGTCAATATACTCTATCCTCACTAAATACTGCACGTGTAACCTCAGATTCGCGGTGCATTCCAAACATGCATTACATAGTTTACACGGAGCAACCACAAATGCGTTCCAATTTTGATTCTAACACATTTTCCGTGGTCGCGTCAGACCGTTATAAGTTTCAAACTTTATTAACGCATATAGTACATATGCGAGTACGTAGAAATATGTAGAGTTATAAATTGAAGGTAAACTAAACAGTTTCTTAAAAAATGTTAAAACTGAATCAAAGTTATTAACGTAGTTCTATCATATCTTACGATTACAAAGAATATTCTCATGAAATTTACTTCTCATTTAAGTTAAATTAACTCCACCCTACAATTAATAAGTTGAAATACTAATATTTCATTCACCAATAGTCTTTCCCATGCCCGTCATGCTGCCGCTGGTATCCATCAGTATTACCATGTCCTTGCTACAAGTCGCTGCCTCAATGAACCAGCTACGTACTCTGCAATCATAAATGTCAGGCTTTTCTTCATCTTCTTCCTCTCCTCCTTCGTTGTCCTGCGTAGGATCCATCTTCCACTGCATGGCAGGATATTGCCTCAACATTCCCGTGACAGAGCCGAAATATTGCCAAGACAAAGCCGGATCTGACTCGTAATTTTGTTGGAAGATATTGTCGAGGATCTCGGTTTTCTTTATATCCTCGACCACCGCTGGTGACATGTCGTACACGTTTGTAGGTATATGCACTGACGAAAAGCTTGTATTTACTGGTATATTGTAGAAGTGTGAGTCAGGCGTTAGCAGCATTTTTCTGTAAATATTTTTAACAATCGCATTTATATTTTGTAATACGGAATCAATTATTTTTGTTCCTTACAGAGAAATGAGAGGATTATGAATGTATCGAATGTATTTTGTAACTTAAAACTTGTTCGAATTTCATCTCATTTGATTTTCATATTTCAAACAAACGCTATCAATTTCTTCGACCGTCAAACTATTCAGACCAAGACAGAATGCTAGACCCAATTCGTGGTTCGAACATTCACCTACGAATCGATGCCAAAGACGTTCCAAGCTTCTCAGCCTAATTCCATTCGGTACCACTATTCAGAATGTTTCGATATTACGCACGAATTACGTATTATTACATATATACTACTATGTAGTATAACTGTATTCGTTCAATGAACAATATTTTTTATCTCAAATAATCAGTAATCATCAAACGGTATAGATATACTTTCACAGAAAAATCGACTTACTGATTCGTCTTTAATCATAGCTTGACTAATAATTTTTAAATAACTATATTTCATCGAATAATTGAGAATGAGAATTTGAATTCAGATATACAGTATACGTATAATGAAAAAGTGAAGGTAGATAGATATTTGCTGTTTTTAGTTATAGAAAGAAGAAATCTAAATTGGATAAAAGCAATTTCCTATGAACCTGTAAGCATCGATGTTTTTTTCCATATTCGATGGAATATTTGGTAACTCCTTGTTCACTGGACTATATTTTCCGGACACGTAAGTGAAATTTCCCTCCTCCTCATCGTTCTCCCAGTTTTCTGCGTGTTCCTCGGCCGCCATCCGGATGCAGGTCACCGCGTCCATCTTCCTTCGGAGCATCCTACCGACGTTCTCGCTGATTATGTTCACCAACTCCTCCCCGGACTTATTTTCCACTCGCGTGTTCATCGCTTTGTATTTCTGCAATTCATTCGGGACTATGGTTATACCTTGCCTCCCCTTCGACCTGGATTCTACCGCTTTTTCCCTCTCGTCACGCCATGCTACTATTAATTTCTTGCGCCGAAACCGCGGCCTTTTTTTACTCGTACGCGCCCGTGTCTCATCGTATTGTTCTTTTGAACAATACGTAATGAACCTGGTCGTTCATTCCTTCGCATTGGAACAAAGTTTTTAGGAAAAAAAAGGGAAAAACTTTACAGTTAAATAATAATAATTTTATAATACATCACTATGGTAATGTATGTATGTATACGTATAATAATAGTGTATGCATCGATTTACTCTTTGTAATTGCGAAGTGCTATGTACAAGTGGTACAATTGAAAATTGGAAATTTTTAATTATAAAACTGAATTTTTATACTACAAATATCTTCAATTTTGACCTTAGAATTATAAATGTTACGGACGATTTACAGAAATATTAAAGCTCAAAGCTCTACGAATGTCAACTGTTTCATGTTCATTTTTCAAACTTTTACCCGACTCATTTATAGTAATGGCTACATTTTTCGCATGGTTATGCTTCGTTCTTGATAAAACAACAAGAATGATCGATAAACAGCGTAAACCAACTTCTTTTAGTCATATCCTTGTAAAATATGTACGGTTATTATAAAAACTGATGTACAAAATAAAAATAAAATTATATTCGTTTTTACAACAAAATATTTGTTGGAATAACCGTCTAGATTTCTTAATGAAAAAATATTAATCATAAATGTAAAATTTTGTTTTCTTTAAAAGACGTCTTGTTTAAAGAGTCTTGTTTATCAACTTTTGTAGAGTTATGTTTTCCCATTATCAATTCGTACATTAATTTTTACGTGGTTTAACAAATAGACTTCAGCAGATGCAATCTATTCATTGTTCAAAACGTATCGCAGGCGGCATCTGTGCACGGAGATCGCACATCAAAGTGCAGAACACTTTCCCTACGCAGATCACAAGTACTTTCAATTTGCGTAACATAATTTCAGTTACTTTTTCAGGGCCATCTAAGCTATATATAGATAATGGGTAATTTATTGCCCCATCAATGAGTTATCTCCCTATAAACCAAAATTACCAACTAAGTTATTAACGGCCAAGTAACCAGTGCAAGAGTTTGGCGATTTAGTTTATCGTAGGTCGATACATTGTATCTTCGTTACCACTTATCACAGACGAGTAAAGCATTTATGTATTTTTCCACTTTCTCTTCTTAGATAAAGTATAGTATCCGGACTGCAACATTTTTTATCTGAATGTAACTTTTCGGGAGTATTTAGATTGCAAAACCCTAAGATGGACAGTTGCTATTGATGAAAATGAATGATTTTGAAAATTCGGTTTTACCAACATTTAGCTGTCAAAGATCTTAACTGTAGAAATCTGTGCAAGACGATGATCATACAGAGTGGTAAGCAGTAAAACAAGCGGTGGCATAGTCAATACTAATACTCCAAATGCCAATTTTGTGCTTACCGCTCTCTATATGATCACAGCCTAGCTGGTCCAAATCTAAATAATCCAAATCTTTTCCAATACTCATGGTTCAAATGCATACAGAATAAGTCATACGGTGGATTAAGCGTACCAAAGTTTGAAAAAAATATCGTCAAGATCCACGAAGTCGTCATACATCAACAAGTCGACTGAGATTTTTTACGACTTATTTCCGTGAAAAGTCATTTCAGGCGATTGGCTCATTTCGACTTCGGCTGAAAAATCTCTAAAAAGTATAATTCTAGCCGAATATTTTGCAGTCCTGATATTATACTAGAGCCTTCTTCTTCATCAAATATTTTCTTTCTTTTTGTCTATCTCGTGTGCCTAATTTTCTTCTTTTCTGTGTTGATTATTTTTTACATTAGTAATAACTTTGTTTTCCTTATGCTTTGTGTCGGTCTTTCTCTTTTACTATTTTCTTCTTCTCTGTTCGTTAAGTCTTCTACCTCTGTTAAGTGACGATAATCATGTACGGGGGCGTGACAAAAATAGTTACACGAATCAACCGATACTGATGGGCAGACAGAGAAAGAGAGAAACACGCGATCGCGTGCAACTTATGTATGGACATAGATGCATGCACGAATGAAGATCAAACTTACGCTTAATAGCTCTTCTGGTCGCGCCACCTTTTCTGCAAGTTCCCATAATTCGTCGCCCAAGGTCTCTGCCCATCGCGTAACTCTGTAAAGCGATAAAATAATGAATGTACTCAATTTCTGTTCCATTAAATGAATAATTAAACAGATTATAGAAAATCTATTGTCATCAAATCTGTACACATTTTAGAATAACAGTTATTGGTTAACGATATTTAAAGAATGACGAAAGTGTTTCTCCTTGAATTGTCATAAAATAATATTGATTTTAAATTTATATTTATATTTTGATATTTAATAGAAATAACGGAAATTAATGACGATCTGTTGAACTAAAAAGTAATACAGGTAAAATCAATGTCTAATCCCTGTCAGTTTCGATATACGGTATACGGTATACGCCATTCCAAAAAGATTAGAAACAGTTAACGTTATCGTATCCATTAATCATTTTACTATTTATATGTATATTTTTTGTTCAAAATAATACCGCTCTTGATCTAAAAAGAATAATAAATATTAACATTACTTACATGTACCCGTCTTTAGCCAAGCAGCCGGTGCATAGTAGAAAGCAAATGGTAAGAATGATCCAACGGATATTGAGTCTCTGTCGCATTGTTCGAGAGATGAAGATTCACGTTACACCACGATTTAACCGCAGAAGAGATATCGTAAACCCATCATTTCGTTCTCTTTTCTATACCTTGTGAATCTGAATCGGTGGCTGCACGTTTGCCTCTATCTTAGTATCTTCAAGTCTTCTGAATCTCGAGAGACCGGCAAAGGCAAGATGTCTCGCTTATTTTTGGTACACGAATGGTGCGTCGTCTCGTAAACCAACGAATCACAAAACTCGGTCTTCCACCACGTTGTTTCCTTCGCGTGGTCCCGTATATTTATAAAATTGTAGCTCTCAGTTAGGATCATGACTACGTTTCCAAATACTTGTTCTACATATGTGTGCGTATTAATCAGCTGTAGGAAATCCTTTTTATTGGCCATGCGTTCGAAATATTTCATCAGCATAATCCATGAAATCCTGAAAATTTGATAATTTTATCAATTGCTTTTATTTAGGATTTTATATGCAGGGTGTTCCGTCCAAAGTTTCAGACAATTTACGTTTATTGGAACATTCTGTATACTCAATTGTTCTATATATAGTGTAATAATGAATATAATAAAACTATAAAGTAAACGGTAGATTAATTTTACTTTCAAATAAATTACAAGTATATTAGATTCTACTAATACAATTAAAAGAAAGTCTTCATGTTTGAAGAAGCGGTATTAATCGAATAAAACGTCTTACTACCGGTAACTAATGATACGCGTAAACCGCTTACGCACGCATACACGGGTAATCGGAGATCTCTGTAACCATAGAAAAAAATGCATAGGCGTATAGGAGTTACATTCTTGTGGAGATTCCGAGTGTCGTTTTCATTTTCTCAAATTCATCAAAATTTTATAACTGGGAAATTCACATACAACAGCATAAATAAGAGGCGTGCAGCGTCGAAGCATCTACCGTAATATGACCATGCTTTAACGCACTATTGCATAGTTGCATAACGCCGAAAACAGGCACGCTTGACTGCTCCATCATCATCTAGTAGCCGATCCACTAATGAACGCCCGGTCGGTGACGTGCAATCATTTAAGGTAGAATCAAGACCACGTCATACGCTTAACAAGTTTCAAAAGACTACCTACCGCGTACGTGTTTGCAATCAGCAAAATTGCTGCATCGTTGCTACTTGCTGAGACTATTCAATACCTTATCACACGCAACCACTGAACGGTGGTTGTGCGGTAGAATATTGTGTATGTGCTCGAAAGTCTGGTGATTCCAGCCGACCAATCACCTCACAGCTTGGTCAACCTTCTTTTCCTAGTAGACCATCCTGTACGGTTTAAATAAGAACTTTAGGAAAACTTTCACTCGTTCGTTTACTTTAACACTTTACATTCTTTTATATTAACTTTTTATCTTGAGTATCCTCAGTTCCAAATTCTTTTTATTTAGAGTCTCTGAGGTATACATATAATAAAATGATAAGATAGATGACTTGTATATATAAAGTTTGTACAGAGCGATTTGTAAAGTGAGCCGCATCATCGATCAATTCTTCGAAATACTGCATACTGCTCGGTTCACGATCTACGTTGAAATCAACAAACCGATTCGACCTCGGGGAACCCACCGCAGCCCTAATTCGGTATCCCTCGTAAACGTCCAAAACGACGATGCGAACCACACGATTGCGTTTGCGTAAAACCTTGACCACGCGGCCCTTTTTTCTTGCAGGGGAGATAAACTAATATATTTACCTGTGTTAAAAAGTTTTAAGCATGGAAAGTTATCTTTATAGTGAACGCAATAAAATATTATACTTTCATAATTCTTGCAAACAGTGAGAAAGCATATCTACTAACGAGGAAGACGTGATCCATTCAAAGAATTAGAGAAATCTTTCTTATAATGAATGAGGCAACGCGTGACATTACGAGTCAATGGCGTTCGGTTCAGAAAAACCATCTAAGTATTTATGGACGTATAGAAGACCACGTGCTCGAATGAAATTAATAAAGTTCTAAAGCGTGGCGTGCTTTTAGATGATTATTGTACAATTAAAGTAATATCTTCTTCTTTAGCGTTAATAAAGTTATCATCTTTTATTAACTGATTTTCACATAGGGTTTCGCAATAGAGCCGATTAACACCTCAGCAACCCTTACATAATACAATGCCATTTTCACTAAAATAACAATAATATGAGTATTTAAAACAACATAAGCTGGCTAACGATCAATTAGCGTATTAACTATTTGTTTGAAAACTTGCACAGTTAATTTTTCTACGAACTAATTATCCATTGATTCTTACTATTTAAATCTTTGGTGAATTTTTTATCTTTTCATTCGATCTTCTATCTTTTTATCAATTTTAATACTCATATGTCATATATTCATAAATAGATATTCATTTTTACTTAATATCATACTTAAATATTCATATATAACATTAATATGCACATAAAATATATTTTAGATATGAAAATGGATTTACAATTATGATATTTTTAAGTACATATTTTTCAGTCTCTTTAGCAAACCCCGTTTAAATGTTTAGTTAGGAAATACTAAAATAGTTATTCTAAAAAACTCATTACTAAAAAAATTCCATTCCGTCAACATCAATGTGTTTCTATGAGAAAGGATCCGGAGAGCACTAGGCAAAGGTACGTTCACCGTAAATACATAGTAAACCGTTCATAAAAAGGAGGAAACTCACCGGCAATTATTATCAGAACGTGTCGAAAAGGTGGTCGCAAGGAACACAGTGCCGTATACCATGGGGGGAACAGCTGGTGCATAGCGATTGATATTGATTTGAAGCACGCGGAGCCGGTTGCCGGGCAGTCACGGGCCAGGCGTACGTCGAACAGGAGGCCGGACTCAAATGCCTCCCGAGTGCGAGGAAATAGAGGACCATGGCGTGCCGGAGAAGATTTCCTGCATCGACGGCAGGATCAAAGAACATCTGCGGATCCCGGCACCCGCAACGCTATGCGGTGCGAACGTTTATCCTCGTTCTTTCCTTTGTTTCCGGTTTCTTTTTCCTTCTTACGTTTACGTCGCGCCGTTCATTCGATAGTAAGGACTTCGCGTTATCTTCATTACTACGTAATGGATTTTCCAACCGGATATAGATTTTTCACACGTGTTGTCTATATGTGTTTCTCGATCATTCACAGAAGAAAAGTTGGAGGATTAAATGAGTCAAAGATCTTGTGCAGGTTTATAGTTGTTCGGTGATGCGTGTGAATATAATTCTTCTTCTGGTATTATAATGACAGGAGGATTAGATGTATGTGGATCAGATTGTTTAGAGTGAAGGATCAGTATCTGAAAAATGTAATATTTTGTAATTGAAGGATAGAGATGACAAGCATAGAGACAAGTTGTGTTCTTTTTCTCAGCGTACAGTTATTCCAAAGATATAAAATCTACTAACTTTTACGTGTGACGTCAGGCTACGCAAGATCCACGTTCCTTTTGTTTTTGTAAGTTACCGAAGGAGAACCTGAGCTTTAAGTGGGTTTATAGCTTGTATACTAATTCACATGTTCTTCAGCATGCTCTGAAAGACGCTTCTTCCTTCTTCCGTAATTTTTTAAGTAAAGTGTTACAAATGAGTGTTTTACAAATAATACATGCTTGTAAGAGTATATGAAAGATAACACGTGCTTCAATCTCTGGTAAACATACATAGTTATTACATTTCAAACCTTTTGTCGAATGTTTTTGATAATTCGAATATAAAATCTTAATTATTTCATTTGAAATTATATAATTCATGAATGATGTGTATTTGGACAAAATAATGAAGCGAAAGGATTCGATTCCACGGACGTCCTCGAAATAAAAGCCATCAACCGTGATAGTTGAACGAAAAGAAAGACCGTACGTTCTGTGAATGTGTGCAGTGAAGCTGTTCGTCCAGGGGCGGTTTAAATACATAGTTAACAAAGGGTGGAGGAAGGGAAAGGGTAATGTACGGATTGGATTGATTTCACTCATGGGTATAGGGTTTTGACCAGACTGGACAGGAGACTGGTCAGTGACGGGTCAGGCGTTCTATCGTGCAGGCAGATTGTGTGTTTATGGTAGTCGAGGATCGACTTGATCGAAGAATACGTTGTTCGTATCATAGCCCTCCACAGCTAAAGTCTACCTCCCTCTTCGTGTGCCTGGTCAACAACTCGGTTTGTGATCTGTTTACGTTCTTCCTTTTTCTTTCATTTTAAAACAGAATTCCTCTTTGCTTCACTATATAAAGAAAATTATTTTTACTCGAAATATAAGTTATTTATTTTTTTAGAGTTCGGCCCCTTTGAAAATTTTGAATTTTAAAAGTCTAATCTGAAAATGTGATATATATCACATATATGTATATATATCATAGATCGTTACCAATATTGATAAGATCGGTTTCATAAAGTGCCGCAGTGATAACGAAGTATTTTGTCAGATGTCAATATCAAGAAATCGAACTTGTCCTTGCTTGAATTAAGGGAGCTTCAGTTTTATTCTTAACTCAATAGTCAGGAGTTTCTTCAATGTGTTACTCATACAATTTGTAAGTACTAGTACTACATACAGGATGGGTCAATAAGAAGTACATACGATATAAAATAACTAGTTAATGACTGGTTTTATCGAATATCATTTTAAATGAATTATGTTGTATTTTCAGAGACTCATCGGATAGATGCAATTTTATTTTCTTATATCTCATATTTTTATCTATTATATTTTTAAATGGCACCGTATATTTTTTAGAACATTAGTCGACACAGCTGATCATTATCTGCAAAAAATATCTATTTGCTAAACTAATGATTTTGCGCCATAAATAGGTTAATACTTTTTTATAAAGAATATTCAGTAGGATCGATTGATGTTATAAAAAATATAACATGACATTTTAAAAATTCGTAGTCATCTTGATACATGGTCTTTTCAGAAAATATAAGATATTAGAAAATAAAATTGCATCCATTTTATAAGCCATGAAATACAACATAATTCATTTAAAACGTTTTTCGTTAATAGGTAATAAGTTATTTTAGATAGTACTTCTTATCGACTTGCTCTGTATGTATTTAATAGACAAACAGATATACCTTGCGCCTTAAAAAAATGTATGTTTGATTATAAC
This sequence comes from Bombus soroeensis, assembly GCA_014737365.1. Lineage (NCBI taxonomy): Eukaryota > Metazoa > Arthropoda > Insecta > Hymenoptera > Apidae > Bombus > Bombus soroeensis. The sequence continues at coordinate 30,370 of JACXIL010005366.1, forward strand.
CTTTTTAAAATTTCTACCGTTGGAATAGTTCCCTTCCATGATTATCACGAAAAGCTGTGGTCCTCGGTAAAACGATCCATGTGGGTGTCATGTGTTAATTTAAATTTATCAATGGATTTATTCAATTATCATCAAACCCATACTGTGGCTACGCAATCAATTGCATGAATGAGATAATCGATCGATTAATCGAATTTCAATGTAACACGTGATTAAAAAATTCGTCTTTCCACGCCACTATCGGGTTTTCCATTCATTAATCTCGGATTGCAGATGTAATTCTTTCGCAAGTAGTATAAATTCCTAAGGATGTTGATCCTCCAGGAAAAGTTTTTACTTGTAGTTGTGTGACTATAGTGATAATAATAGAAGATTGTAATAAATTAAGAGAGAATTGGTATTGGCCGATTGACCGTGCTGTCACGACTTACGTATCTATATATATATACGTGCATATGCGCGGTGCGTGAGTTTACAGCGCTGTCCGTGCGAACCTCAGCGCCTTGGGTTAACAGGGTTAATTACTTCAAAACAGCTCCCATCTGCGCCGGTGTCTGGACAATGCCATTAAAGATTTTACACGGCTGTCTCACCTCAATCGCTTCAATCCTTCGAATGAGCGGCATGACGTACTTTTTTCTTTTATTTCTATCGCTCAAGCTGTTATAACCTATAAATGATACTATGTACTTATAGCTCTGGTGCATTTAACTATTTCATCAATTATTAAAAATTATATAATGTTTAAGATATCATTTGATCTATGAAGTCTTGCTTTGTGTTTCTCTAGTTTGAAATGTTGACAGTATATGAAGAAATATGTATGTATGTGTGTGTATATATATATATATATATACATACATATATCTTTACTTCCTAAGAAACTGACATATATAATTCTTAGAAATTTTAGTTTGTCGAAATATAAATTTATATGAAACGCAAAACTTAAAAATTGGAATATTTATCCAATTATATTTACTTCCTGTGCGTATATTCTTATCAGATATTCGACTTTAATACACACTTATAAATTATAATATTTGTTTGCACTTAACCCTGCGGAGGTCTACCTAATCGTAGAAATTCTTTCAGCGGTCGCGGTGTATCTGGCAAATGCAATAACTTAAAATCTATGCTGCAGTGCTAATTTTTACGAAAAGACTGTATAAATGTATGAAATTATTTTTAATTATGGTAAAATTAATACAAAATATAATACATAGATATGTTTATAGTACATATAAACTATATAATTACTAATTTAAATATAAAGAATGGACAATTATGAATTTAAAAAGAACTGAATTAGAATTAGAATATTTTAGAATTAGATTTTACGTGGATCTGTCAGATCACCTGTGACCTAAACAGGGGAATAATTGATATTTGTTATGACATTGTATTTTTATTTAATCTTGCATTTGGTCACTGCTAAACCAATTGACATATTTTATTTAAGTTAAAAAATAATATTATTTAATAATATTTGAATAAACGCTATTTTTCGCGGTGAAGATAAAATTGTTCGAATAGAACCAACATGGCTGCGTCCACGGTGATTCTCCAATTATACGTAGAGGTTATGTTACTTACCAATTTTACGACAACGGTATTATTTCACTTACCAGGCTTTTAATAAAAGCGTTAGCATAAAAGATGGTATTAACACTATTCAGCAGTTTGGTAGTCCCAAAACGATTTCTTTTTTCACTTCTACAATGTTCATCATGTAAGTTATTTTTTAATATCATCGATTTTCGAAACCAACACTATGCGGTTGCCTTATATGTTCTGTCACAACACAACACCTGCTATTGGATTTCCACAACACTACGATTATCCTCCTTTATACAAAAATATTATCACTCTATGAAAATTCGTATATCAATAACTTGTATTGTCATTGTTGATTTTGAACCGCTCAAAAGTTTTGAGCGGGAAATTTGCCGGAAATGAACAAACACGCATGTGTACTATAACACGATAATTATTCGTAATTTCAAATCCAAATAACAGGATTCTAATTACTGTAATATAACGATCATGCACAGACACAGGAATTATTGCAGCAGTCCGATTTTACTGTTTCTAATATCTGTCTTGCATAGTAGCATTTGTTCTAGGCTTTAAAGTTACATAGCAAATATATACCATATTTTTTTACTTTCATTGTACGTAACCATTTTTTACGAATATCCTACGTCATTAGTGATAAATATTATTTATTTGCAGGTCGTCGAACAATGGTAAATAAACTCTGGTGCCAAGAAGCAGCAAGAAAGTGGTTTTACAAAAAGAATCAGTCACTACATTCACGACTCTTATCTGAACCAAAATGTCAGAAACATGTAGCCACCTGGTACCTACTTTATCGTTGGTTAATCTTTATGGTCTGGGCTTGTATAGTCGTGTGTTCGATATTCGAATTCGGTAGCTACAAACCTATGGTAGTATATGATAAGTGGCCAATTTATTTGACAAACTGGGATTTAATATTGGGTATCAGTCAAGCTTTCCTTGGCGGTTTTCTTGTATTGAGAAGATGGAAACTGCAAAAAGTATCGGACTTTGATCCTTCCGCGTTGATGCTGGGATTGATAGACAGAGTTTATTGGTTCCTTTACGTCGTAACTACTAGTATCGCGTTTGGAGTTACGATTACCTATTGGTGCAGCATATTCGATCCCAGGATTCACTATTTGGATCCTTTAAATATTATGCTACATATATGTAACAGTATTTTAATGATAATTGATTTTTGTATTACAAGCATTCCGTTTAGGTTAAGGAACTTCTGGTGGTGTTTAATCATAGTGTTTTTGTACACCATGTTTTCACTAATATATTATTTTGCTGGAGGATTAGACAAGAATGGTTATCATTATATTTATAAAATCCTCGATTGGAAAAAACCTGTTCAAGCTTCATTGATATGCGTAGGCGAAGGTATATTTATAACCATATTGCATTCCTTAATGTGTTTCCTAGAGAAAGTGAAGGATCGATTGTATCTGAAGATCGATAAGAAATTAGGAAGACCGTATGCGGAAACACACATGTCTAATGCAGAGAAACATGCCGATATTGTCTGAAAATTAGCGATAATAGGCAACATTTTTTCACGATTCTAAAATGAAGTATTATGTATTTGTATTTCGTCTTAATATCTTTAGAAACTCTGTAACATTCGAAACTATAGCTTAAAGTATTGATATACCTACCTTTAGACAGTTAATTTTCTATTTTTAGCTATTGATAATTACGACTAGCGCCTATGTGGAGGATGAGGGGACTTTCTTTTATCCTCATTCAATGAAGTTTATATCACATTGACAATAAATTGATTAACAGAATTGTGATACATAAAAACATACACATGTGTACGTGGACGATTATCATATTTATAATCGCAACGTTACTAAACAGTATTTTTCAAATTATTTCTTTAATAAATATCATACATTACAAAGATTAAAAACTGTTACAAAAGCAAAATTTGAAATTAATAGAAAGTCAATTTAGGAAATAAAGTCAGATATACTGCGGCCAATAATTTTGTTAGTTAAACTATTAGTTTTAGCACTATGAAAATATATTATGTATATTTAATAAAATAAAAATAATGCATTAAGGATATTTTTAATACATGCACCTAGTGCGTTTATAGGTATTAAAGTACATATCTAATTTCGTGCAGCTTATATTTTGTCCAATTATTTTTTAATTATTGTATTGTATATCAATTTTATAAAAACATTCCAATTTTGTTTTTATTGATATTTCGGTATATCTTGGTTTATTAAATGCTGAAACTATTGAATTGTTATACAATTAGTAAAAATCCTCAATGTATGAAGTGTACAACATGTAAACTACTCACATTTTACAAAATGTGTATTCAGTTCCTTAACACTAGTAAACAAATCTTATTATACATTGGCTATTATATACACAAGGTTTTAGGAATTTTATATACAATAGAAGAACAATGAATAAACTTTTTGGAAAAATAGCAATAATTTATTAATAAAATAACGATTTGAAGCAATTATGGACTGTAGTATAAATGAATGGGGCTCATACTAGCCTTTGATCACAGACCATATTAAAACTTATCCTATATTAGAAAATAACAATGATCAGTTTTTTCACCCATTTCCAAAGTACATTACATGTATTATTCGAGTCCTCGTAGATTTATAGTATTTTCAGGTGGTACCGAATCCAGTAACAATACTTGATACTCTGTTCCTACTACATCGTCTTGATAATACATTGAAGGCAATTCCTCTGTGAGCAAAAGACCCTCTTCTAATTCACTTGTACCTAACACAACATCGGATGCTCCGGCAACTGAATCTAACACAGCACCATTCGCTTTTAATTTCCACACATCGGAAAATGTCAGATCAGTCCGTGCGGAGCCCTGATCCTTTCTCACATGTTGATTAGATAATGGCTTATGTGTAGCAGCATTTGAAGAAGGTTCCGATGTTTTCAATACATTATTAAGGGGCGGCGGCTCTGGTTCAGGAAGAGAGCGATCTGTTTCCGAAGAAGTACTGAGAATAACCGCATCGCAAGGTGCTACCATTATCATTTGCTCTGTAGGCTCTGATATTGAAGGAGCAGTATATAAAATGTAATCCATGTTACAAACAGAATCCCTAGATATTTTATTAGCTGTTTTACCACACTCATCAACAGGAGTGCCGTGTACTTTTAACATGTGTGCTCTTAGCGTAGCTTTCGTAGTATATGAACGTGTACAGGTTTCAACTGGACAATGGTATAAAGTCTTAGATTGATCTCGTGGAGGCACTGTATCGTCCTTAGTTTGACTTTCACTGTTATTTTGAGTCACTGTATCATTGCGTTCAGATTTTTCTGTTATTGTAGATGTATTTAGGCATGCTACGTTTACATTCAGATCTATCGACTTTCTTTTCGATTTTATTATTGATGGTACCTTCTTATTTCGACTATTGACGTTATTGTGTGAGTTCATCTTTACCTCTTCCTTAACTTGATGCTTTTTTATATGAACGTACAAACTACTTTTTGCAGAAAATTTTGCATTACATATAAAACATTGAAAGTACCTTCCTTCTTTATGAGTTAATCTATGTTCCTTGAGATGCTCTGATCTCATAAATGCTTTTCCACAGGAAGGTATATCGCACACGAATTTTCGTTCATTAGTGTGCTTCTTCTGATGTCTCTTTAATTTACTAGAGGAAGAAAATGCCCACTGGCAACCTTGAAACGTACAAAGGTAAGGCTTGCAGCCAGTATGCGAACGTATGTGTGCTTTCAGCCTACAAGGCTTATCAAATACTTTACCACAACCTGGCCACGAGCATTTTACATCTACTTCCTTATAACTATGGCATCTTTGATGCGACGTCAAAGCATTACTACTATAATATCTTTTGCCACATCCTTCGTGTTTACAAACATATGGAGCATGACTTTGATCATGACTCTTCATATGCAGTTCCAGTGCTCTCTTTGTCTGAAACTTTTCTTGGCAGTCTGGCACTTGGCATACTATTCTATTTGGGCGAGTATGCAATTTCGCGTGACTCCATAAATTATAAATCGTAGTAAATCGGCGATTACAACCTTCTACCTCACAAACATAGTCTTTACGTTTCAGATGAGTTTCTTTATGTCTTTTGAGTTTAAACTCTGAATAAAATGCCCAGGCACATCCTTCGAAATCACACTGAAAATAAAGATATAAGTGAATAAATAAAATACAATTCTAATTGAAAAGGTCAAAGGAAATTCAGAACACAAAGAATTATACATAATTATAAATAATATATAATTTTATTATATATATATATATTATAATAATTATATATGGTATAATAATATATACCTTGAAAGGTCTCACACCATAGTGCGCTAGTAAATGACCTTTTAAAGCATAAAGTTTGCTAAATTGTCTATTGCAATCGTCACGTGGACAAAGCCATATTTTGCCATGCTCATTAACAGATATTGGTTGTAGGTTATCATCTGAAATACCCAATTCTTCTAAAGCATTAGATATTACCATTTCGTGTTGATTACTGGGATTTTCTGTACTATGTTCTATTGTTCCATTCCATACAGTTGAAGTTTCTATTTTTGGTAATTTTGGGAAATTTCCTGTAGCTTCTATAAGTTCAGAAGTTTTTCCTTGATAAATCTGTTCTTCTGTACCAGTATTTATCACAATTTGAGTCATATTTGAAATTTTATCTGTTGATATAGCTACAACAGCCATCACACCATCTTCAGTATCTACAATATCTTCTCCAGATATCCTAATCTCATTATTATAGCTCTTTTCTATCATTTCGGGTATTTTCTTACGTTTCTTAATAATACGTGGTTCTAATTTTACCTTAGCTTTCGTTTTCAATTGTTCAATTATAGTATTTTCAGAATCACCTTCATCTAGCTTTGTACCTTGTAACTCTTGCATAGTGTTTTCAGAATTGAGATCCTGCACATAGAGATTCGTAGGATTATTGCACAAGTCATTGTCCTTTTGCAGCTCGATTTCTTTGCTCGTGCTATTTATACAACGCAAATCATCTACCACAACTTGCGTAGACTTGTTCTGCAATTCCTGATTATCTGGTATCATGGCTTTCCTCATCAGGGAAGATTGTTCAGTCTCTGTACACATTCCTTCGACATCCCTATTAGGGACACTTAAAGTAGGTTGAGCACTGGTCGACGGTAAAATTTCACCGGCAACCATCATGTCATCCGGAGACAACGCCAGTGGATCCAAATGATCCAGCTGAAATTCTGGTAATATAAAGCTATCCTTTTCGTCGAGCAGTTTTTCATTTTGAAGCTCCTGAAGCAATGGATCATAACCTAAATTGAGTTTCTTATCGGAGAGATCGATGTCAATCGACAATCCGTCAGGGTCCTTTCCCAGAAAAGCGTGCTGCAGTTCTTCGCCCAGGTAGCGGTCGACGCCCTCCTCGACCCCGGACTTGATCGCGTCGAGATCCATGCTCGACACGGATTCCGACCGCGTTTTTAACCATTTCTCGATGTCGGCTACAGTCTCGACATCGGCGGTTTTACCGATCCCAACGTCAACATTCGATTCGTCTATAACACTATTGTTTGTCACTTGGTTACCCCCGATCCACACTCTGTCGTGATACTGTACAGTGTCGTCGTTGTTCTTAGCTTTCTGTTTTTCTTTTTTATTTGTTTCCTCCCTTTTGTCCCCATCCGGCGAACCAGGTAGGAGGCTTAATTGATTGTAACCTATCGAACTACCCACAATCCCGACCTCTCCTTGCGGCCAACTACGAACCGAACACAAACCTCGCCGATTACGAAAGATTCGCGGGATTTGTTTTGACTTGCAAGCGGAGGGAGTTCCTTTACGAGACATTTGACTGCCCCGTAGCCAGCTCTACAGGGGTCCACACACAGCAACAACGCCGCCATCGAAGGGAATATTGTAGCTCATAGGCGGCTTATTCTATACAGAATCGACTGCAATTCACCAAAGTAGATGGCACTGTATCTCTTATCATAGTTTCGCGCAATTTTTGAACAACTCCAGTAGAACACCTTACAATGTGCATTGTAACTTGTAACATTTATATGTATATATTTCACGAATTTTAATTTATCCTGGAAATACGTTTTTCCAGACTACAAATATCTTTTTCTTATAACAAATTCAGATCGTGTTTACGTTTTCTTTATTCTTCGATAATGTACTTAAGTGAACAACATTACATCTTTTGCACACACGGACGATTTAAATATACATTACACGAAAATTCAGCATTTTATTCAGTTAATAGATTCTTTGTCATGGCAAAATGGATTCAACATTGTCGATCAGAAAGAAAACGGCGAATAATAAGACACGTCTTTCTGTCTGATATGCATTTTAAGCTGCTCTATTCTACTTCGCCTTTGGACCATTTGATCTAAATTGGTTTCATTATCAGGCAATTTCTTCTGACTTGTTTGGGTGGATTTGAGGTTCTTCGGTAGTTTAGCTTCCTGGACCGGTTGTTGTCGAACACCTCCATAATAATTCAAGTCTCTATTTATTGGTGGAAGAACGTCTTTCGATTGAATTCCTAATTGACAGCTGAACGATCTTCTTTGTCTTTCTGGAGGTCTTAATTCTTCGTACGGAAGACTACACGGTTTCAATCGTATATCTTTGTCAGCTTTATACATTTGCATATCAAGGGCCATGCGATTACCCGGCATCTAGAAATTGACAAATTGTTCCATTAAATTTATTTCTTAATATATGGAGTCGTATTACGAAAGAATTTTATACATGTAACTATTATCATTTATAGTTTTTCAAACTTTCATATGTTTTAAGATTAACAACTTGATTTTATCGATCACGCGAGGCTTTCTTAATTCACATTCGTACGGAAAATTGTTATCACGTAAGACACAGAATATAAACCAAAATGAAAGTCCTGCTTTGAAATATTGCACGCAATTAATTTTTCTAAATTATTGACTATTAACTGACTATTAAAAACCTACTTCCAAAAAAAGGAAACAAAATTATTGCTCACCATAAAGGAGACATCTTCCATGATTTTGAAAACCGCTGCTTTGGGTATCTTGTATCCTGGTGGAGATTTCGGTTGTGGTTCGGAGCAAGAAGATACCGAGCATCGTCTTACCGGTTCTGTATACAAAAGAACATCTCCTCCAGTCTGTTGATATCTTGGATCGCGCAATCTTGGATCGCGTGCCCTCATCTTTTTTCTTTCTCTGTGGGCTAGTCTACAAGTACATGGATCAGGCCAGAGTCTCTTAGGGCTCGGACCGAATATCGTCTCCCACCAGACCAATTTCTTTTCTACCGGTTTCTCCTCCTTCTTACAATTGCTTGGCTTTTCTGATTGTTTCTTAAAACCAAAAAATTGTCTCTTCGATTTTTTTTTCTGCTTTTCAAATTCGAGACACTTCGAAGGACAACCCTTGCAAACGAGATCCATACGAAGTGGCAAAGGTTGCGCACAGTTGCCTACGCCAGGTTCGACCGGTTGATCCTTCGATTTGCGGAACCAAAACGCTCTGATGTTCTCCTTTAGCACAGATTGTATTATCGAAGGACCATTCAACAATGGTCTCTGATATCTGTTATCCTGGGAATAGTAATTCGTTTATGCATGCAACCTTGTTGATTCATTTCGTTAGAAACTAAGCTTAGGCGAAAAGCTCTGTAAAGTTGTGGTATAACCTATGAATTCTCTTTTTCGTATCTTTTCTGTTATTAATTGAAAATGATACCTTTAATGACACTACACTGGGAATTTGGAATTTGGGCCGGAAGGATGCCATGGCGAAAATGATTTTTTTTTGTGGACGGAAATCGCCCTTTCGTCCGTGTGTGCGTTACATCGGAAATTTTGTCCTCCAGAACGTGAATGAAACAAAGAAATATCGACGACATTGGGCACGTGCCGTTAAAATTTCTTTAAGACGAATATAAAATCTATCGATCGATATTTCTGTCATTCGATTGAAATTTGTCCGAAGATTTGGGTCTATGGCGAAGGTTCACTGTAACGAAATGATAAGGAAGCTTTTATATGATTTTTAACGATAAAAAAATGATAAATTTTCGGACATAATCGAACGTAGGAAACGAACGATTTACTTGAATTCCCGCTAATACCGATTCGATTTCCTTTGATCGTCGACCGTTACCGGTTTCCTATGCAAACCCGTGAGTAACCCCGTGGAACAGGTCCTGTTAATTCTGAGAGAACAGCGAAATTACTGATACTGCCTATGCAAACGAGATCAGTAGCCCCGGAAACGTCGATATCGCGCGCATCCACGTGTCAGTGTACCGCGATGGAAAACGACCAAGAATAGAGAGCAAATGAAGACCAAGAAGTGAGTATACGTGGAAACAAACCAGATAAAGGAGAAACTGGAAGCTTGGCGAAGACGCAACGGAAGATTTCGAAGCGTTTGCGAGCCGCAGATTGATTCGGCTCAACCGAATCTGTAGTTTCGTACAGTATGTTTTATAAATGAATCACGCGCAAGACAAACTGATTATTTCTATCGGAATTTTTATTTGTTTTCGTAAAACTAAATATCAATCGCGTATTCTAATATTAAAACGAAAAAATGTTCAGCGAACAGAATCGATACGATCGATGAACATGGAACTTTGAAAAATTCTTTGATCAAAAGTAAAATAAAAAATATACCTTGCTACGTTATCGCGTAGAGACAGAGTAAATAGAAAATGAATAAAATAATTCACGATACGAAGGTTCGATAGAAAGACAATTATTATTACACCATGAATAGTAAAACAAACTCCCGATTAGTCGACGATTAAGGATAAACCAGTGCAAACAAGGACAAAAACACTGATTCAACTCTTCGCGCGATATTATCTGAAACTACTTCATCGCTTCGCTAATTCCTCGCCCTAACATTATCCCCATACCTGAACGATGCAGTAAAGACGATGGTGCGCGCAGCCACCACGACATCCCCTCCGCGCGAGGAGAACATATCCCCAACCGGCGATTTTCCGGCGGCGAGTCGCGGTGAGGAAGGGTGTTTACTCAAGACACGACAATTCATTACGTAATTGAATTGAATGAGGCCTCTCTCCTCCTGGCCTGTTTCCCCACCGCTTGTATCCCTCCTTCTCTCACCCTCTGGGCTAAGGGTAATACAGCACGTGTAGAAACGATGGTGGTTGCGCGTGTGCGGCTCTATTTAGCCAGCCAGAGAAGGCTGGATGGAGAGATCCATCCATCCCATGGCCACCACACCCAACGAACATCCACAGAGAGAATTCGGCCCGTGTCTGTCTCGAAAACGCTCGCTCGTAGGGGGGTAGCTACCGAATTAAACGATTAGTTAAACTGATTTCGAGTTAGGCGAATGAATAAGTAATCGGATTTCTCGTTAAGGTAATCGCATTGCGTCCTGATTGGCTCCGTCTGCCTGCGTTATAGACCGTTCCCCTCTCCAACGTTTCTCTGTAGCCTGGCTTCTCCCTTCTCTTTGCTCTACCAGCCTCTTGTTATCTTTCTTGCATGCGTGTTAATTCTCTCCTCGTTTCGTTTCTCGCCTCTCTCTGTTCCTCTATACCACTGTTGGTCGGTCTCTTTCATCCTCTCGTACGCAAGCGTCATTCAATGTCGCTACAAGTCTCCTCTTCCTGTCTGTTTCCATCTCCGTCGTCCGACTCGCGGCTTCTTTTTCCGTCTTTCGGATCCATTCACCTGCATTTGCTGCCTTTTATGATATGGCACAGGCTCGATGACACATATGTGTCTCTGGATTGATCGGTGAATCGCCGTTCTGTGTTCTTTTTTGAGGAAGTTGATCGATGATAATCGAATAGACGTATAAGAGATTGGGGATTCTGATACGACAGCTAGACTCTAGTTGGTAATAGTTATATATATTTTAATATGGAACTACTTTGGAAGTAATTCTCTGTTGCATTTGATTTTGGAAAAGAATCTAGGAGGAATCAATTGCGAAAAATCTGCTGTATCCTGAAACTCCCACACTTATGATGATTCTCTTTATCAATACTTTGATACATTATGCTCCACTATTTCATTGTTTCCACCATTTTCTTTTCTTCTACGTTTTACTCCTGGCAATCAGGTCAGATTTCTTCCATCCCCGTTGGATCTCCCATCTGTCAGCTCGTTCCTCTCTGTCCATATCCGTCCCAACGTTTCACGGGCCGTATTTGTCCAAGCAATTACATTCCCGAACGCAATCCCATTTAAATATTGCCGAGTTTGGTAGCGGCAAACACGAGACACGACGCGTCCCGGCCTCGCAATTCGCTTGGAACGCGGCTGGCCTGCCAAAAGGGCCGTTACACGTCCATTTCGATGTAAAACGTTGCCACGCAAATATTTTCGACTACTCTTCAAAGTACCACACATGAGTTCTCCATCTTTTACCTAAGATTTAAGATCGCTACCTGAATTTCAATTTTGTTCTGTGGACCTTTTACCTTCGAAGGTCGAAAAGATTCGACACTTTGGGTGTATAGAACGTGGTAAAGCGCTGGAGATAAGAAAGAAATAAAGACACTTCCTGACACGATTCCATCGTTACTTGTATACTTAAATTTCTATCCTTTAAACCAGTCTCCCCCTACTTTTCGATTAGTTAATATATTCCAAGCTTACCCTTCAAACCCAGTCATTGACGATTAGAGGTTGCTTAAATTCTCCCCCTTTAATCTAATCTGCTACCGCTTTTCGAAAAACCTTCCAAACTCATCCCTATTCCTCGTCGAGAGACGTCTCTAGACAAATCTATCAAGAATAAATCATTTTAAACCGATCGTCATCCTCCGGAGCGGTCGTAGACGTCATCGACGGGAATCGTGAGCGTGCATCGTTTTCACCTAAAACTAGCATCCACAGGGACGAAGAGCGTGTCCTCCAGGGAGGAGGAATTGTCCCGACGTCACCGAGGGTGGGTGGTTGCGAACGAGGAGCTCGTAAACGTGGTGGTCGTCGAGCTACACACACTACCAGCCATCTGGAGCAACGGAGAGAGGAACAGAGCGAAAGACGTGGGATAGCCAAACGCTGGCCAACGTAGGCAGCTCGGCCATCGGTAGGTGGTAGTTTGCGCTTCGCGGGTGGAAAAGCGGGCGCAAATGCTAATGAGCCTCGGTTTACGGGTAGTAGCCGGTGGTAGAGGGGGCGAACGAACGAAGGGTGAGAGGAGAAGGGTGTCGAAGGTCGATGGTGGTCGACAGGGATGCGGAGAGGAACAGGAAGGCAAGAGGGCGTAGCGGAAACGCCTACGAGCTGCTCGATTGGCCGGCGTCCGAATGGCGTCCTGGGAGACGCGTGGCGTCGCGACGCCGACCGTCAGCTACCACCGACCAGCCACCTTCGTGCACCCCCTTCGATGCTCTCGTCCTCGGCGACGAGGTCGACGCGAGAGCCGCGTCGTCGCGCGAGTCTTCTCCGCGAGGATGGAGCAGCTCGCCCAGTTCGTTTCCAAGAGCTTCGACAACGCGGCTGGCGAACACGCGCCATGCAGGACAACCACCGAACGACCTCCGTCCGCGAGGATCACCCTCAGTGTCGCGCATTTGCTCGGCGATTCTGCGGAGAACGATGGCAGTACGTCTTCCTTATTCTTTGGAGGTTTACTTTTACATCCCTGGAACCGCGTTTGTTGGTTTACGTGTATTTTCTTGGTGGATCGGTTTGAGATGGTTGTCACGTGGTTCGGTCGTGGTTGAGTTTCATGTGGCCGCATAGTTGTGAAGTTAGATATGGTTGTCCGTGGTGATGGAAAAGGTGAGAGGATGTAGTTATGGGAATGTGGAGATTGGTCAATGGAAGTAGGTGGTTTGTGCAGTTTTATTCGGTTTGCAGAGGTTGATGTAACAGTTAATTTTTTGAGGAGATTTTGGTTCGAAGAAGTTACCAAGTCATATGGTATATATTTATTTCTTAAGAAATCTTAACTCTCCAATGACGATCATTGTGCGGAAGAAAGTTTACACGTAGTCAAACTTCGTGATTTCAATTTTAGTTTGACGAGGGAACGAACGAAATAGACGTTTAGGTGTTGAACGACGTTAAGGAATTAAACAAAGGGTTAAGAATGCAAATAGATGATGGTAAAATCTTCCTTTCCCTTGAACAGCGAAGTTTCTTGAACAGAGAGAAAAAGTCAAAGAAATATTCTGCGTACCTTTCTACCATCGCACAAAGTTTCAACAGATCTCTTTTTCCTATTCAGTGAATTGATAATCAATTGATCCTCGTGCACGATTCGCTTCCCACTGTTTGTTTCCAAGAATATCGCGAACGTGCGCTTCATTCCTCAAAGATGATGTCAAACAAACTGTTCCCACGGTGAATCTTGAATCCTCAATTTGAAAGCAGTCTCTGGGAAATATAATTTTACACTTGAAATCTACATCAGGAATTTCCAAGAATCCTTTCAATATTTTCGAACAACAATCTCTTGCGTCTGCTTATGGCTGTCTTATATTACTTAATCATTCGTAATATTTGGTTCTAACGTCAGGTTAAGATTAACCAGCCTTGTCTCGTCAAATCTAAACACGCAAACAAAGATTTCCCATCGCTGATATCTCTTCTTCCTTTTCTTCTTCACTTCCCTAGTCAAAATCTTAATTCGTCCTAACATTCGTTAGATGAAACAAATTTCTGCCTAGTTCTTACTCTTTTAATTGCGACTACGAGGATATGAATTTGTATAATTCTACTGATTAACGATATTTGTCTGAAGAAGAACGTAATGAGGTGTTCAGACATTGATTTCTGGCAATGGTTCTCCAGATGTCGGTGCAGGGACGAGCGAATCCGCTCAAGATCCATCGAGCGTCGAGGCGAGCAGCGTGGATGAACCGCCGTCGCCGGAAGGCCGCCTCCAACCGGAAGATCTCTCCGTTACGACCAAGAGCAAGGAAGCGAAGGACGTGATTAACACCGTGGACAGCCTTCCGCCTCTAAAAACGCCGGAATTAAAGCTCTCCGTAAGAAAATTGCTAGGATGCAGTCCGTCGCCACCACCGATTTCGAGAGATCGATCAGCTAGCCCCGAAAATTGTGTCGAATTGAAAAGTCAAGCTTCTAACGAAACGAAATCGTCGGATTTGAAGCTACAGTCGCAGGTTTCGAGGTCTTTGATGCAGGGACAGGAAGAAAGTACGAAAGGTAACGTTGAATATAAATAACATTATATAGCCTTTTAACTAGCTTCCCGTATTTTTTTAGTAATTCATTTTATTCGTGTCGTGCTAAAAAGTGTCTCCAATGACATACAAATCAATTCTGCTATGTCATTTGTGTTTCGTGCCTTAAGTTTGAGGAAAATTTGAAACAATCATTGGTCTTAAGCTTTAAATTCCTCAAGATTTATTTACGGCGATTCTGTGGAGTATTTTGTTCGTTTTTCTCGTTGTTAGAAGAAGAAGAAGAAGAAGAAGATTGTCTCGATATATTATTATTTGTGTATAATCTTACAAGCTGCACAAAGATATTGTATTTTAGTATCTGCCATGGTACGACTGGTGTTTTGAAGGATTCCAAAAGACGTTTCTTAATTCGTTCTTGTTTCGATAGTAAGAAGGTCAGGAACCTCTGGACGAATTCCGTGGCCCGACACGTATCGTCGGAGGGTTCGATCTTCGTTTATAATTCAGCACGTCGTCCAATAAAGCTCAGAAGTGATTGGGAATAGCTGACCGTTCACAACGTAACGATCACCGACCTCCAATTCTACCCACATTCCAAGTCGACTTCAATAACAGCCGTTCCCCGTCCACCACTTGCACTTTTCCTTCTCCTCCCTCCTTGCCACTCTCTTTTGTCACATCTTTCCATTGAAATCAATTCCCTTTCCAAGAAATAAGAATTTTCTTTAAACATCTCTACGATACTCTAATCTTCCTTGATTGCATTCTTTCGTTACGAAGAGAGCAGATTTTAAAATAGTCGTATAAAGATCAATTCAGTAATATTCTTTTAATTTTTTTCGTTTAAGTTACGACAATTATCGATATGGTTCAATTTGAATCTGTTGTCTGGTTCGCGGTACTAAGATTTGGCATAAACTTGATGATATCGAACGTACGCGTTGAATTGCTCTTGCAGAGCATTTTGCGAGGATGCGGAGAACAGTTGACGTTTCTCTTGAATACTGTGTAGTAGTTAAATTATGTTCACTGCTTATCTAGTCCTTGTGCTTATTTCGATTCAAGCAACCAGCTACTGTACGTCTTATCGCGTCTTGTAACAAGATCTCGACAAATTTTGCTTCAACCTCTACGACAAATTCTAACACAGCCAGAATCGTCGTGTTCGAAAATAGCCAAGGGACACGCGTCTGCCAGAACACGCTCCAAAATCCCTCTGAAAAAGTCCAAAATTCACTTTCGCGGTATAAATCTTGGAGTCTGGTAATTTACAACACGTCAAACGATCGGTGACAGCGGTCACAGCGGGCAACGGTGGGAGAAGGATGGTCGGTTGGATAAAAAATGCAATCGTCAGGCTGGACGTTACATACGCGCGGATTAAATTGGATCGAAAGCGGACGGGGCACGGTCGGCTATAGCGAATGAAAATCACGTTTAAAAACTGACGCGTTCAAGTAACGCCAGCGCGGATTCCTCGCCGCGATAACTCCGCGTCTATTGCGGCCGGAGCTCGCATGAATTTATGGTTTAATATGCGGCCCGCCGCGTTAGTTGTGTACGCCCCCTAACACGCGGCTCTTTTGCTTCGCAGAGGGTGGAGAAAAGGGAGGAGAGCAAGAGTCCGTGTTCTCTCTCTCTTTCTCTTTTCGCTGCTCTTTTCCGCCTGTATCTCTCCGGGGCCCATAACTTTTCCCGATTAAGCGCAAATCAAAAAGCAATCTGCCCGGCCGGCAGCCATCAGACGCGCCCAAGTAAAACCATAAATAACCGCGAGTTGAAGAAGCGGCAAAGGATCGGAGGAAAACTCGTTCGACTCTTTGGTTTCTAGAAAAAGCTGAAGTAGCGGGTTGAAGGCTCTTATCTTCCGTGTTTTGTAGTTCAGGTTCGAACAATGAAAGTTTTGAAGATATCGTGAAACGCGAGCTAAAATGAGTCAACCGAGTGTGGGTTCCGATTTGGAAACACAATTTCAATTGGAAATACCGATATCTCAATTCTATTGGATTTTATGGATCAGAGTTATATTGCAATCTCGGGAAGATTAAGATAATAGGATATATAAAAGCGCTAAAGTTGATAACAGCGGAGAACAGAATTTATTCAATTATCGTGATAAATAGAAATAAGTGAACAAGCCAATTGCGGCAACCACTTGTGAAAATCATGCTTCGATGTACCGATATCCAGGGACGACATTCTCTTATTTTTAAAAAAAGAGTTTGCGAATAGATGAAAAGAATCTCCGTTCCAAGTTCCAATTACCAGTCTATCATTTCGAAATTCATAGAAACCAGAATTTAATTTTCCTTGCACATGCAATTGCAGTAGACGCGATCTCGCGTGGCGTGTAGACAAGAGAATGGGAACGATATCTCACGACTTACGATGAGGAACGACGGGCCGCGTGACATAACAAATATCGCCGAAAAAAAGTGGTCTGTGTCATAGTAGATCACCACGTTTCTTGGCCAGCCACTTAGCCTCGTTTGCCGTCGATCTGGCTCGTGTCCTCGCGCACGCGTTTCCTCTGCAAATGGCCATCGCCGATGGTCCTACCGCCGTTTCCGCTTGACCCCTGGTCAAAGGTCGTGCATCGATGTTTACGGCCCCTAAGCTCGTAAGTTTTTGAAGCATAGCTATGGTTGTTAGAACGTTACTGGAATTTTCCCTGAAATTTACAGTACAACCCTTGGTTACACCTTGGTGAATCTTCATCGAGTAGGTTTTAGGTGGTCGTGAAATATAAATGACACTTCGATCGACGATTTGCGCAGTCTAGAATTACCTACGTGTTATATCATGCTAGAAATCATCAAGATAATTATCCACGGGCTGTGGACTGGGTGGACAAATCTCTATTTAAGTTCCATTTCTTCAGTTCCAATCATGAGAATATGAATTTGCATTATATAAACATTCATAGTGTCCGATTGTTAATCTTGTCTTTATGTTTCAATACTCTCCTCCCATAGAAACTTTTATAACGAGTAATCTGTTTAAACTAATTTAAAACCAATTCTCTCCAATATTCCACCCCTTTTTATAAAAAGAAGAATCTTCCTACAAAACCTCTTTACCCGAGACAAAACAAAAAACACAAATCTTGAACTATTTCTACTTTCTTGCCAAACGATTCACGGAAAGTTTCACGGCTGCGTGCCATATGCAGTTACAACGTGGACGCGACTAGTAAGGGGGTTAACCAGGATTGTCCCGACGCTTTTATACGCCTAATGGCTGCGATATCCCGACTCGTTTCGCGAGGGTGAAAAAATACAGGGACCCGGCCACGATCGGCGAGCTGGTGCACGAAGGGAGTCGAGGGTGGTTTGACTGGATCAGGCCAAGAGGGCAGCGCTCTTAGTAATCGAATTAGCGACCCCTCGTGTCCGAGTGTGATTGCTTCGGGTTTTCCAGGAGGGTTTCGCTACTAGCCACCCTCCCTTTTTCTTCTGTTTCTCCAGTTTCTCTCTCGTTTCATCCTTCTAGCATTGTCTTCCCGATTTCGGCAATACGATATTGGCTTTGTTCGAACGACCACTTCGCACCTACGATTCGCTTGTTACCGTTTCTGGACCCACGTTATTCGTACTGGGAAAACTTTCGCAGCTTCTATACTTTTGCAAGGTATTGTTATAACTATACCTGTCAATTCTAGACCATCATCGTGTCATATCCAAACCATCATGAAACAGAAAGCGTAACACTTTTAGAATCCCGTCATTCTCGTAGAAAGATCCAATTCTAAACTAGAAAATTCGTGGAAAGAACAGATCGTCCATAAAATTGTTGCCCACAGAACTAATAAACTCGTAGCAACGAGTCGTAGACTCGATATCGTTAAAACGATCACAACAACACGGGAGACAACTAGAAACGCAGACAGGCTAGAGGGGTGACGAAAACCGTATAAACTGGTGGGGATAGTTTGATGATGAAGGGGCGGATGACGGGAACGACAACGGGTCCGGAAACCACGCGAGTTATTTTACTAGGAGGGGTTTTAAACCGCTGTACATATGGATGCGGGCTTCGCTCTGCCTGGCCTCCGATTGGATTACGTAGCTATGCGTTAATTGATTAAAGCGCGATACTGCGTCCTTGTAATTCCTCCTCGTTTTAATCGGAACACGGTTCCACTCTTTATTTTCTTTGTCCATCGATTTTTATCACTTTTCGTTCGTAATCCTCTGTCTTTCGAATTCTCCTCTGATGTCCTATTTTTTAAATGCTTCGCTTTTGCTTTTAAACTTTCGTCGCTACGCTTTTGCCTCCGTGTTTGTAATTTATCGGGTAAAACGAATGGCGAGCTTGCAAATATTATCAGTGTTTGTTTTCAGTTAACTGCCGTGGCTAATGAGAGGGAGGCGCGTTGTTTTGCTTTAGGGAGTGGATCGTTCTGTTACCCGCCGGGGAGGGAGAAATTGACTGTAATCGATGGTAATTGACTTTGAATAATCCTACTAATCTATCTAATGAATTCTATCGATAACAGTTACGTTTACTTGCACGTGTAAAGATATACAAATCCGCGATCTATGGTTACTACTTCTTTGTGCCATTACGTGGCTATCGCAAGGTGTGAACAGGTAGCGAGCGTCCTGTGCAGATCGTTGATCGACTAATTAAGAAATTAAAGGCGGACTGGATTTCCAGACTGCGTATACGTACATATATTACGGTTTGTACCATTCTTTTTAATCTTTGTATAAGGAAGATATTTTTCCTAGCTCTTGATCGCAACGTTCCATCATTCACAAAAACTTAAAATCAACCGTTCTGATCCACTTGCAAATGCTCAAACCGACCCGACGAGCTTCCAAATCTTCGTCAAACATCGTTAATGATTGGTACAAACGTGCGACTCGCTTAAGATCCATCTTTACGGAGGTGGAAATGTCGACGGACAGATGCAGAAAGGCCGAGAGGGAGTGATTAAGGTGGCGCGGTGAAAGAGGGAGAAACTAAACAGTCGGATAGAGGGGTGGAAGGGTAACTAACGATCCCGTACAAGGCTGCGTAGCTCACCACTTTGCTAAATTATATAAATCACGTCCCCTTCGTCAAGGGCTCTTACGCGAGACGCTTAATCCACCCCTCTAACGCCTCCTCTGCCTCTGTTCTACCTACGGACCTCCTTCTGAGGATCTCCCATCGGCAACACCTTCGTCGGAGTTCTACTCCGTAGTTACTTTGCATTAAGCAGCCATTAATTAGATCGCACGCCCGTTAATTATCCCACGGCCGTCTCTTTAACTCGTTGCGGCTCTTTTGGTGCCAGGGTCTTGAAGCTAGTTTTTAAGATCGTCTCCAGGATGACCGGAGAAATTAGCGCCAGTTGACAGGGAGAAGATAATTAGTCCAAGATTGGACCTTTCTTAGAGACGATTCGGTCGATTAAGGTGTTGACGCGGAGGATGCGGTTATTTTGTAAGTTAAATTAGGTTTCGGCGCCTGTTTTACGAGTTTCTTTTTAGAACGTGAAGACTTTTATTGGATTGACTCGTCGGTACTTGGAAACATATTTCAAGGGGTACGAATGCAAAAACATTTCGTCGTCGTTCGAGGTTGAAACTTTAGATTTCCATTATTTCTTTAAGTCTCCTGGTAAACAAGCGGTTATGATTGCAATGGTATAATAATCGAGATGTGTATTTTTATCGAATTTCAAAATCGCAGCAATTCGTCTCGACTTATGTTAATCTGCTTATTGATGGGGAAAACGACTCGACTTTTTCGAAGAAGCAGAGAAGAATATGGATTGTACAAGAAGAAAGAGATATAAATCGTACTCCGAGAAGACGCGTCTCTGATGTCGACTAATCGGAAGTTCTTCTCGTCGTGTAATTTGAATAAGATTCTCGTAAGGGGAAGGAATTTATGTTGATGCCGGCCAGACCGGAAGAAATGACCTGTGAACGATTCGCTGAGATTAATTCTGAATCTTCTCCTGACCGCTCTTGCTGTTCTTGAATTAATCCTCGTAAAATATCTGACTCACCTAAGTTTCCTAGCTCCACTATCAATTTTTACATCCATATAAAAGAAGGCGGAATAAAATTACGAAAAATATAACAAACGGTTGCATCGATCGTGTGTTGCGAATTTGGAAGCTGACGTATTTTCTGAAATATTTCCTAGGATCGAACTGTCGTAACAGCGGAAACGGGAATGGAAAACAGAGAAGATCTCGAACGAATTTCACTTTGGAACAATTGGCTGAATTGGAAAGGCTGTTCGATGAGACGCATTATCCTGACGCGTTCATGAGAGAAGAACTGAGCCAGAGACTCGGTTTAAGCGAGGCGAGAGTTCAAGTCTGGTTTCAGAATCGACGTGCCAAGTGTCGCAAGCACGAGAGTCAATTGCATAAAGGTGAGCTACAATGAAGAATACGATCGAGCCGATAGATGGTCGCTTCCAAAACAGCCAGCTAAGTGCCGTAAAAATGTTCTCTAAATTCCTCATAAACCTCGCACAGATCTTCAACGAAAACCTCGCGATCCTATATCCCACCTATGGTATGGGTAAATATCGTACATTTAAAGTTCCCATAAACGCATAAAGACACTTGCAAACTAATTATTACATACTTACATGTAGATTTGGCAGTAACAAAAAGGTTTGATGTAGCAGGTGGAATGGTGCTGGCTCCTCGAAGTCCGCCAGCGACCCTGGAACCGTGTCGAGTGGCGCCGTACCTGCCGGCCTTGAGGTTGCATCCCCCAATGCAAGGTGCCGGTGGCAACATGACCACCGCGGCAGGTTCTGCGTTCGACCCAGCTGTCCTCCATTACGCGGCAGCCGGCGGTCTTTTCTGTCTTCCACCACCGCCGCCTCCGCCACCGACGTCCAGTCATCCGCATCCTCATCCCCTGAGTTTGGCGGCTTCGTTGGCTGCGGCCGCAGCACGTTCCAAAAATAGCAGCATCGCGGATCTGAGGCTGAAGGCCAGACGACACCAGGAAGCACTGGGACTCGACAGGCCTGCGTAAAACGAAAAATCTCCGACTTCGAAGTCGACTAACAGCGATTGTTGCTGTTTCCTTGCACGGTGGTGAGTATGGTATCGTTCAGAGAGTTTCTCCGTATGATTCGTTGGGTTTCGAGGTTTATTCGAAGATTATTTCGACGATAGGAAGCGTCTTCGATCTTGCAAAATATTTTCTTCTATTCACTTTTTGATGTGGGAAGCAACAGGGGTGGTTTGGAGGGGAAAAAGTTTGAGATCGGATAAAGTAGATTTCTTTTGGAATGGCGGAATTATTTTAGAAGAATAAAGTTGATCGTAGCCGACTCACCACCGTTGTGAAACTGTGCAGGTGAATATTGATTCGCTTAGAGTATTTGGCAAGCACTTGACTTCTTGGTTGTCGAGTGTTATCAAGGTACTCGCTTCACGTATTAAATTTTCTAACAATAACGAAGAGATGTTCTTTCCAAGTAAATCATCTTTCATTCTTTTGTTCTATTTAATTCTGTTACATCTATCGTAGCTATTTTTTGACGATTTGGTGAAGCTCTGCAATATCGTGATGCAAGGATACTCGTCAGCGAGACAGCTGCATCAGTTCGTGTCCGAGAAGTACAAACGGAGACTCGATGTGTATAAAGTGAACAATTTCCGGGAGAAGTGTGTATTATACATATAATATAAAGTATTATACATAAATATAAATAGTCGAGGGTCAGTAGTAGCTGGGCTTGGAAATAACGAGTCGGTGAGAAGTTGCATCCGTCGGAACGGTCGAAATTTCTCATTTCGAGACGAATAAATTCTTTGTATTTCTATTTTCTTCGTTGAGCCACGAAATGAATATCAACGAAATTCTGAAAATGCATGGAACGATGTTGTAGAATGATGGGTGTGAAAAATTCAGAGATTTCGATAGGTGTCTAGCGTCTACAGGCGATTAAAACGAATTCGGCGATGGCGTGTTGAGGATACATGATTGTTCTTGAATACATGATTGTCACACTGTATACTATTAGCTTTAAAATATATAAACTTAAATCTTGAGCGAGTCGTGGATCATTTATTGCTCACTATCCTGACCTGCGACGATTTTCTACTTAACGAGTCTAATCAAAAACCTAATCAAAAACCAAAAGAATTCTTCCACTTATTTCATATCGAACAAACCGGATGCAATGGACTCTCTTAACACGAAAACAGCATCCTAAATCGCGAATTCTCTGCTTTCTCAGCGTTGGTAACGAGCTCGTGCTCGAGCCATCCAACGACAAATCGCGCGTCCTGGCACCACCGTCCAAGACATAATTCTTAGGGATGATTCACGGCTGGTTGGACAGAAGGACTTTTGGTAGCCGAAGCGCCCCCGGGACGCTGGCCAGTGGTATCGTCGTCGGGGCGCTAATGCAATAACGCTTTGGTACGTGGATAAATCAAGTCAGCCGAATCGTTCCACCCAGTTCTGTGCCATCTAATCGTGTTACCCCTCTCGTCTCCCGGGCGCCATTACAACCCATTACATCTACCTCCTGCTCGTACGTTAGAACGTTACTTCTTTAAGGTTTCTTCCATTTTTTAGTCTCTTTGCATCTTCTGTAATATCTTTTTGAACACATTGACGATTTTAGTGGCAGAATTCTATCATGGACCGGTTAACACGATCCTTTTCGTTCGATGGAAAAGAAGATGGAAGAGAGGATTTGCTAAATACTGGAAACAATAAAAAGTTGTAAAGTTTGATATTAGATTTTTTTTAGACACTCAACGAGCCGCGTTGTTTCGCGATTCGTTTCACGTTAATGTATTTTAATAGGAGAACTTTGGAAGCGTTCGTGTTTTGCAGGTAAATCAAGCGGGCGAATCAGTTGGAAACGCAGCGTCGCGTAATCGCGTTAGCCGGGATTCATTCTGGACGCTCCCGAGGGCGTCGTTATTGTCCTATCCGTGCGCGTTCGGTCGTACCGTTGCGAAACGCTACGCTCGCTCGATAGAAGCATCTGATTAAAAAACAAAACGACTCCGGAATTGCTCGACGACTCGGTTTTCAAACTATAATTTCACCGAGTCTAGCTAAAAGCTTCGAGTTTCAGTTGTATCTAACGGATCTAACAAATCTTTCTTTCAATGATATATGAAACTACCATAAACAGAGAAATAAAAGAGACTACCGACGAAGATTGCGTAAAAATGATCGATTCACCGGCAAATATTGAACGTACGAAAACATCGCTTCTCGCAAACGGATCACTGCACACGAATGATCGATTCAACCGTCGCGATCGTCATCAATTCAACCAGACGAATTGTCACCCAACAGAGATTTACGCCAGGCAATGACCCCTCGATTCCCTTATCGTGAATAAAATAAAGCTCGTACTCGAGCAACGAAATGAATTTCAAGGGTGTATGAGAGGAAAAAGAGGGTAAGGGAGAAGAAATGGCGTTTCGTCGCTTATTTTAATCCGAGTTTAAAGAACTCTTCTCTTTCCCGCTGCTCGTAAATTGGCCGTCGTTTGTCTGCCGCCAAGGGGTACCGTACCATGCGGCTGAAAATCTGCCCTGACAGCGGAAAAACGTCGCTACCCTCTTGGTCCCCCGAGGAACCAGCGCGATTCTCTTCTATTTAGGCGGTACACATTTGTATAGGAATGTCCCTTTCGAGGTCTTAATACGATCTTGATCGATCTCGTCGTTAATGGTATTAATATCCAAGTTTGATTACACTGGATTAGGGGTAGAACGATGGCTCGACTTTAACCGAGATTGTTACGGTGTAATACTGTTATTGCGATTGCTCGAAAGTAGCGTCTATGTGGGATTATACGGTTACGTGATGATATTCTTATTCCGATTAACATAAAACCAGGCGTTGTTATAACAGCTATGACGTAATGGACTAACTTAGATTAAACGCAATTGCAGGGAATTCGTGCAGCATTATAGTTGTTCTATATTAGATCGTACTTCCTTGTTCATTCGCAATTTATCGAAAAACGAATCGGTTGTAGCAATTGGCTGAGCCACTCGACGTTTCGACGGCGAGCAGCAGCGATTGGAGAACGCAATATCTTCTTGTTGTACCGTGGCGCGCTATTACTGCACGTGTACGTATTTATTGTACTTCGTAATCTGTTCACTGATTCTTTTTCTCCGGAAACCTTTCGTGGATGCGAAATTAATTACAAATACCGACGATACATGCAACGAATTAACCCGCACCTCTCGAGTTAATTAATTAAACGCATAAAATCGAGTAACTACCTCTTCCATATATCCAGTAATTATATACGTATTTGAGATTGAATTAACGAAACTATAAATTGAGATATGAACATTTTAACTTTTTACGCGTAACGACGATGTACAACCATTGTAGCATCCAGTCGGACCAGTAACGGCGATATAATGTCCCGCGAAAACCAGCGACGATCATCAATTACCAGTTGCCCTTCGTCGAAAAGTCGACGAGTCGAAAGCGTAGAATAATCACGCGGGGAATGAAGATGGATTGTTGCGGTTTCGCGGCCCCTTATGGTTGATCACGATTTACGCTATGTAATACGGTTATCTCTAGAGTCATGGTGCATCTTCTGTCCGATTTGATCGCACATTTATTTATTCGACGCGAATCACGGCACGTAACTTGGACGCCGTACTACTGAAAATAGTAATCACCATTTTTCCGTGTTATCGCGTGTAATTTCTTACGGTAAAATCTGTATCGCCCCATAGAACGTGTGCACGAGGATTAATGAATTAACGACGTAAACGAATCATTGGACCAGACCGATAATTCGCGATTAAATATTGCAGTTTCACGGTCGATACTTGGAATACAGGAATACCAACACCAAAAATAATTATCCACGACGACGACGACCTCCCCGGAGCCGGTTAAATGCGAATGTTTACCCGATTCCGAACGCGCACACCGTTGCAGGATAATCAATCGGTTAACCGACAAGCCATGAACGCGTAATGAGCAACAATTCGGTTAGTCGGGCTTCGAATAAATTATTCAAATTACACACCGTCGATTAACTCTATCGCGTGATTCTATTTCGACAGGAACCGGAAAAGAACGCGTCCAAACGTGGTAAATAAACCGAGGACGACGAATGGTAAAACGATTATCCTTTTGCTTTATTCGCGGTAATCCGATCGATTTACGCGAAAAGTAGAGTTCGAACGAAATTTCAGTCAATCCTCGATCGAGTAAATCTCGGCGGATCGAATCTACCTATTCTGATCGAGAAATTACAGCTATTAGGAATCAACAAACTCTCGTCATATAAATTACATTCTATACGACGCTATGTTGCATTTCAGTTCTAATACATTTCGATAAAAAGCCTTAGACAGTCGAGGATCTCAGTGGACGGTGTATTAAATCCAAGATAATACAATAGCAGACGAAATGAGGATTTTTTTGGGAAAACGTAGTCGTATTTTAATAACAACGACGCTACTAAACTTAGGATTCGCAATACGCGAAAAAGAGGGAGAGAGAGAGAGAGAATTGGTGGTATTCCACGGCCGACGAATAGCAATCGTGCACGATATCGCGATTTACCGGAAGGCAAATATGTATCTGACCATGATGCATAAAATAATAATGCCAGTGACTGCGAGAAACTCGGTTCATGCCGCGAAAGCTTGGTGTAGCTCGACGAGGTCGAACAGGAGGGATGCTGAAGGGGTCAGGAAGAGTTCGGTGGGAAGCGAATGGACCAAGGGATGCAAGAGGAAAGACGCTGCCTCTACACCCCCACCAGATATATCATCGCCTGGCAGTTATGTGTGTCATGAATTTTAGATTATCCTTGGATTAGATTAAGGGGCGGAGGTGGAAGGTGCAGTAGAGGCAGCCAACCAGCCCCTTGGTCCGCCAGTCAGTGCCGTACCAGGGTAGCGATGTGCCCGCGTGAATTATTTTCCGGTCTTCTAACATCCCTTCCGCCCGCTCCACGATTGATTTCTAGTATCTTCCTAGCTACGATAGCAACTTTCTTGGGTATCATTTATAGCGTCCTTCCTTACTTATTTTATCCGTTGGAACGTTCTTTACCTGTTTCCGTAGAAGATTCTTTATCTCGGATCTTTTACGTATAACGTTAGACTTCGCTTTGATGTCAGTAGAAAATTTTCCCTCTAAATTTTCCCCTCGATCGAATCTGAGCAAAACAATAGACTTTAGGTTCCGATTATTTGCAAAATCCCTACTTGCAAATGAAAAAAGAAATCCCCTAAGATCGGTCAAATGTACACGCGCAAAGAAAAAAAGCAGAAAGTGGTTTATCTCTAAACTTTCAAAACTCTTACAGCCGAAATCTGAACATCCAAAGGAAAAACAAAATATACATTTACCTGAAAACTTTCGCAACTCCGAAAACTTCTAAAACTCAGCTACAAATAGCCAATAAATATCCAAAGAAGAAACAAAGAGCGAACCCCTTCAAACACCCTGCGTCTCCTTAAAATACTCGCAGTATAGCGTACGCGTTAGAAAACCGAGTAGACAAGAGTAAAAGTAGGAAGGGGAGAAGAGAATGGAAGAAACGAGGAGCTAAACGGTGCCGCGGTGCTTGGCCGGCTCCGGGGTGGAACCGATGCCGAATCAATTCGCGTAATAGTCTCTCGGGTGGCGGAGCGGGAAGGCAGGGGTTAAATCGACTGCAACTACCTCGTCCGCAGCCCCTTTTCTCCAACAGAGACGTAGAACCGCTCGGATACGGGCCATTACCACACCTGTCCCTCAAGTTTCGCCCCCGAAGAGAAGGAGATCAGCTCGAACGAAACGAGCCAGCCTCTAATGAAGAGAAGCAATCACTTAAGCCGGCCGTTAGACCGATCGGACGTGGGAACGCGTTTTATCCAGCTCGAGCCACGCTTTTATGCGCCACTACGAGAAACGTTTATTGCCGTTTTACTGCATTGGAATGGGACATGCCATTCAGGATGCCTCTGATGGCCTTTAACGACGTTACGAGCAAATTTTCCCAGTTTTCTAACGGAATTTTAAATTGATGGAATATTATTTATCGAAATAGCGGAGCTCGGTATCTTTTCGCTTCGAAATTTTTAACTTACTTTTGCAATCTTCCGATGTATCGATAAACGAGATTTTTCTTTTATTTAGTTTCAGAATTTTTATGAAATAAAAATGAGATTTTTACGAAACACAGTACTTCACTATCTTAGTACGTTATAATAAACTTTTTCTCATCTATAATTTCTGAATGAAGTGAAACTTGTGACTTTCGTGTTAATTAATTAAACTTAATGTAAAAAAATGTTAGAGACGTCTGTCGACCTTGAAGAAGGGGAAACGAGGGCGATGCGCGAAGGTCAACGTCCCAAGGGTTCTCGAATCGCCTGACATTGCTCCTTTCTCTAAGATCAATTTATCTTTCCGAATGATACAAAACGACTACTGTTGGCTGCGTGATTTAATCGCTTTGTCACCTCGTCGCTGATCTATCTATGCGGAACAACTAATTCATTTCGGGACGTTATAGTTTTTTAAATCTTTTCACAGGATCGAAGCCGAAATCACATGGTCTTCGTACCTTTACATACATTTATTTCGAAAATGACAGGCGATAACGTCATCTAATAAATATCGGCTGTAATTAAAAAAAAGATAGAAAAATAAAATCATGGGAAGATCGAGCGAATAGAAAGAGGAGTAATTAAAAAAATAGATTCGGTAGAAAAGACCGGATAAAGGGATACATTCGCAAAGATTATGCTACACTCATTTTATGCTATTATTCTTCAAGATTTATTTCCAATGGCATGGTCACGTAGCACACAGAGAGCCAAGAGAAAGAGATCGAGAGACGGATCGTTTCGATTGTGCGCGTGCATAGGTACAATACATGTGTATCGATGAACATGCTCTGAACTAGACCGGAAGCTGATCCTCTCGAACTGAGAGAGGAAAGAATCTCGATACAGTAGTCCTCCGAACGTCGAAGAATTGTAAAACGCAACGATACAATTAGAGACTGAATTTCTTAAGGCTAAAACGAAAATAAAAGGTGACAATCCGTGTTCTCTCTTGGCGCCACGATAATTCCATCATTACAGTTTTGTATACAAAACACATGCAGAGAGAAAATGAAAATAGAATTCACATCTGTTTTTAGTCGTTGAAAGACATCTTCTGTACGGTCTTTGCGTGCTTACGTGACGCTTTATTCTTTTCTATGGCTCCTTTTTTTATTGTTAGTTTTGCTCCTTTTTATATCTCGTTCTTCTTTGTTTTTGCTTTTATTGTTTTACAATAAAAAGCCGACTTTTTTTGATTGTGGGCCCCGAGGATCGCAATTCCTACAGATGAAAAGTCGAACGATGACCCTTCCGTTCATCGATTACAACAACAATAATAATCGTAATTAATAATTATGTAATAAAGTGTCGAACGACAGCATTAAAATAAGATTTTCACCGATCACAATGAGATGATTGCCAGAAGCTTATCATACATCGGTAATACAATACTGAATAAAGTCAAGAATAGCGTATCGCTCCTCTTTCGGGTTTTTACATCGCTTTCGCTTTTCCCACCTTTCTTTCTTATTTTATTCCCTTTTTCGAATTCAATGATTCTTCCGTCTATACATTGTATTACGTAACTCGAAATTCGCGATGCGAGAGAACAAATCGTTGGATGCTTCGTTTTCCTCGTTTTCGACGTATAAAAATTCGCAAACAAGCATTCGACAGCACCTTTCGTTGCACCTTGACAAGCGTGTGTCTATGTATGTGTGTGTTAGTGTGTAAGAAAGAAGGAAAAATAAGATATAGAGTTTCTCTATATTCGATATTTATAAGAAATTCATGCAAGGACTCACTTTTGCGATCACTAATCTTGAGTTTTCTTTATCTCTATTAGATCTGTGTATATATATATATATATATACTGTATATACATATATATATATACATATATATACTGTGCGCGCACGTGTGTATGTATGTATGTATATATATATACATATACATATATATATGTATATGTAAGATGTATGTGTATATATATATATACATATATCATGTGTACTTAAGTACTAGGCAGTCAAGGTATGCAACGATAAAAAGAACACCGTTTTACGATTTTTTCTCTGTACCAAGTGCGAACACTGGGCAGAAGAATTCGCTGGCGCTTGCGAGACGCGAGAGAACAGAGAACCCAATTACCAGAAGATGTTTTCTGGTTGTTCCTATTTTGTGTTTGTTCGTCGTTAGAAAAAAAGAGCCTTCGTGCCGCAAGGATAGGATAATCAGGTACTAGGAACAGCCCCACGAAGTTCCGATCCTTTGGGCGAAAGAAAAGGATTTTTGCTTTCCCTTCTTTTCTCTCTGATACGTGACCCAATCGAGAAGTACTTGACGCGATCTAGAAGCGCATCTTAGTAGAAAGCTAGATCATACTTCTTTCTGCCTATCTTTAATATTTTATGAAAAAAATATAAAATCGTTTGATAAACAATTACATAACAAAGAAGAATTCAATATATCTCTTCCCGTGGTATAAAAATTTTAAGACGTTGCACATGTTATTTATGCTTCTCGATTGGAATGGAAATATATTATATACGCAAACATGACATGCATACACACACAGAAACACGCAACACGCACATACATACATATAGAAAGATATACACGAATACGTCTACTTTACAATTTAGGGGGTGAGATTTGATTCTTCAGCCACGATCGATTATGTTAAAAAACTAAATTAATGATTTAATCATTGAATCTGTTCTATGATAACACACGATAAAACAGGAACTAGAATATAAAACGAGCGATTTTGTGTACATATTTTTAGAGAACGATATGGTAAAGGACACCCTTAAGTTAAGGATGACGGGGCTACCGTTAATTATAAGTGAATAGTGTTTACAAAAGTCCCAAAGGATAAGAACTCCCTCCAAACACTGCCCGCACGAAACAGTACGATTAAATATAATACACATCGTATAATAATTACAATAATATAGTATTAATTAAGAAATATTACGTTAATAGTTATTTAACCACATGTATGGCTCAGTCTATTACGCTAGTCTCATGCAACAACAACAATAAAGATACAACAATATATTTACTTCATGTTTGTTTCATTTAATTACTTATTCATTTTCACGTCTTTCTTCTTCTATGTTTTATTTACTTTGCAATCATTCTGTGCATTCTTTCATACATTCTTTTACTCTCTCTCTCTCTCTCTCTCTCTCTCTCTTTGCAAATAGAAAAAACTTGGAAATTTCTCAAATATCAATCAACTTCTCGTTTCACCTCCTCTCTTTTTTCTTTATAATAATTATTTTACTTTGATATAATATTATGTATAAATAGTCAATTCTTTTTTTGTTCGTGACACTTTACTTTTCCACTCACTGTCGTAATTCATTATAAATTTAATTAGTCCTTATCTTGAGTGAAAGTTCCGAGCAATAATAAATAATAGCGAGCCACGTGAAATCTCGACGGGAGTCGTTCACAAAGTATTTTCTTTACACAAAAAAATCATATATGCTATTATATTTACAACGATACACAGGACACTATGACAACATGTATAACAAGTATTCTTTCATTGAAAATTCCATTTCTTTGTAGTATAAAATTGAATAGGGATAACCTGAGAGATAGATCTATTATAAATCGTGTACGCATCTGTGTCTGTGTTCACTTGTGTATCACTGAAAAACATTCTGCTTCTAGCTTAGGAACTATTTAAAAAAAATATATATATGTATATATAAATATATATCTCGAGTATGTATGTGTATGTTAAATCGAATATGTTATTTAAACACTAGTCAATTCAGTGACAAAGATAAGTGACAATGTGAAAAAAATGATCTTAGTGATGACGTTCGCTTTGTATTATTTACAATACAACATTGAGGGTGTAATAAAAGCAGGCAATAATAATAGCGTGTAGTAATAATAAGAATAAAAAAAATATATCTTTTTTTAAATATTTCTGTGAAACCTAGATAGAGAAAATTTACAGACTCGAGTCGATAAATTGCACATGGCTCGTTTTTGTTCTTTCCTTAAATCTTGTTTACTTCCAAGCCCTTAAGCAATTATAAAAAATAGTAATATCACAAAAATGGCGCAGGCAGAGCAAGGAAAGGACCAAAAATGGGGATAAAGAGTAATGGCAACAAGGAGATTGCCAATTGACAAATGTGGATCGAGTCAAAGGAGCGGTCACGAATGTACGTATATGATAAATCTTTCTGTTCTCTACGTAGAAGGTTCTGTTCTTCCTTCCTTTTTTGCTTTTCCATTCAAAACGACGAAAACAGAGACTGCACGTTTTATTTCTCGTGATCACGTGATACTTCGTTAAAGTAGAAGTAGAACATTAAAATAATATCTTTTTCTTCCATTTAGTCTATGATGACAATAAAAAAATATTCTCACTGCCGGACTGTACTTGTCACAAGCGTTGCTGTGATTACACGATGGTCTCTGAGCTTTTTGATCGAGCGGATGGGAATCGTTCGGCTTGAAAAGTGTCTTGAATTGGCCGAAAAAATCGCCTCGCTTATTATAAATACGTAACAGATTCAACGCGTTTTCTTTTTCTTGTAATATCTAATCTCGCTTGCGCTAGTTCATCCTGCCAGTTTGTTTGTTTCTTTTTATCTTTTGTTTTTTTTATTAATAAAGTTTGATTGACAACAGTGACTCAACGACGATTAAATTAGTTCATTATTCAAGTTGAACTTTTTTCTCTTTACTTGTTCACATTTGCTTTTTAGAATACTTTTTTCAACAAATAAACAGAAAATAAAAATTACAGTTCACGTCATACGAGTTCTAGAAATCGATTTCCGTGGATTTTTTCTCAGAAAATTCACGACATTTGATAATACATTTGTTATTATCTTTTACTTATTCATTTCTTATCATCAATGCATATAAACGCGTTTCTCGCAATTTTAAGATTTCGTTTTCGTAGTCTCTTTTGACATCACAAATAACGACGACAAACGCAATCTCGTCTTTTAATGATAAAAAGTGCTTGCTTTTTGAACTGGCCCAAAAACTGGACTGGAATGACACAGTCAGCGCTTGGATTTGAAAAATATCCTACAAACGCAAAAAGAGATAGAGAAATGAAATGGAGATTGGCGTGTACACGACGAAAATTTTCCTACATCGCGATAGATTTCACGTCATAGATTCAAAACTCTGTGAATCGTTACCTGCAAATTATATTCAAACTATATTCGTTCCCACATGTTGCTTTAAATAACGTTAACCCATTACGAGGTGATACGTAAGCAAAAAATTTGAAACACTATAGTGATAACAAAAACTTCCACTCTAAAATGTATTTACCTATTTACACTAAGAGCTAATATGATCTTAATTTAATATTTTTAACAAAAAAATAATCACAAAATAGTCTGTGGGTTAAAACATCATATTTGATATATATAATTAATAATAATATCTACATACATTCATTTTTTAATATGTAAGTATGTATATATTAATCCATTTGAAATAGGTTTCATTCATACATGACGACAAAGTGTCATATAACCTAATATCACAATCAGCAAGGAGAGAATAAAGTAAGCAGAAAAATTTTGGTTCGAAACGAACGGAATGGCACTTTCTCTGCATTTATATTCAGTTTCAACGTATAAAAATACATATTCTCAAAAACCTTCTGTACACTATGAAATTTCTACTAACATACTTCTCTATTTGTTAGTTTTATATCAAATAAGTATTACTACCGCCGTCTAAAGCTCTACACAACTCATCATATAGAATGCGGTATCTCTCTATTTTCCTTAAAAAAAAAAACAAAAAAATTAATATTTCCTAATATATAGATTTTCGATCACAGTAGTTTAGCAAACTCTATAACGTGAGATCTATACCCTTCTTTTCGTATTTCGATTATTTTCTCCTTTTCATTTGTTTTATTTCTTGCTGTTCGCTATTATTTTCCTTCTCCACGATAATTGAGAAGTCAGTTTCGTTTAAGAGCTGGGCTAGTTGGTTGCCAGCACTTCATGTCTCGTTTCAATACGCGAGAATAAAACACTTAACAGTGTTACACAGCGCTAATGGAAACGGAGTGTACAGCGTGTACGTTTTCACTACGTTAAGGTATCACTTTTGTTTTTTTTGTTTGCAATGCGATTTAGCGTCAAAGTTACGATACCTTTACTGTAAAATGGTCGGTGACCCCAACACAGTTCCTCCCTCCCTCCCGCCCCCCCTACCCGCCCACCCACGCGTTACATTTCGGCCCATGACATTTATTTTGTCGTTCTCAATTTTCTTCGTTTCATTCTCACTTTGATTTTTCATTTATACCTCTTGCTGATTGCAGCTCTAATAACGCATATTAATTCCCCCGAGAGCCTGACGATGACCATAACACGGTAACGACAACGATGTTGATGAGAAGAGGCCGTGGTTTCACCCACCCACCCTGAACACCCATTGTTCTGTTTCCCGCCCAACCCCTTTTGGCCTTCCCCTTAAAGCGGCCTTCTGAAAGAGACACAATTACTTCACTTTAATACATACTTCCAAAACTGGTACTTAAGTAAGGATCATCCTTTGTCTATGTTATCTGTCTACGTTTATGTGCATAGAAAATTGTCCAGAATTCATTTGACACAAGTACAAATTTCGGGATCAACTTACCGCATTTAGGCGGGGCTTCTCAAACGCCATACATATTATGGAGTCGTTCATTGAGTTGTGGTGGGAATTGATCGGAAAATCGTTTCCAATTTTCCACACCAACTTGATTTTTGAACCCATGTAATATCTACAGAAGAACAGGTTTCTCAATGTTGTACAATAAAGCAATTAATCAATTGAAAATAATTTAAGTTGTGATGATTTATTTCAATATACCTTCTGAAACATGTCCTTAAGATCTTCTCTAGGCGTTACCCAAGATGCAACAGCATCACAGAAAAAGATGAAATCTTGTACAACTCCTGCTGGATTTACTGTAATCATCTGACACATACCTCTGAATGCAGAATCCTTTTCTTCATTATCTCTTATGCTCCTCAAAGAGGTACACCTAGTAAAGTATGTGTGCACATTATGACGTGAATAATATTAATGATTTAAGAAGGTATATTCATCATAATTAAAGAATGTATGCTAAATATGATAGTGAACATTTCTCTATAGTACACATCAGCTTTACTGGGTAAATTTATTGTTTTCCTGAACTATTATTGTAATGATAAATCTACCTTCTTTATAATTAAATTGTTTACATTCATAAGAGTATGATTATAGCAAAAAATGACAACTAGTCACTTGACATAATATTCATTCCCACAAGTTATGTAAGTTATACAGGAATAAATCATCTTCATTAATGTGGCAAAATCGTTAGTTTTGGTGAGACCAGCCCTATGTTTGGATTACCTAACGAACGTTACCCTTTTTTATTTTTATGTTTCCATTCTTCAATTTGTTGAACAGTTTAGAATAAAAAATCCAAACTATTAATCTAAGAAAATAAACAAATTTATCTAATCTAACATAAGATAAGATAGAGTTCCTGTATCAGATGTTCTGTACTTTTGTATCTCTTTTTGAAAACATTTAGAAACCTCATCCAAGAACAATTCCTTCAACTCTATGTGAATCATTAAAATATTATTTTAATATGACCGGCATTGTATTAGTATAAGATTATTAATTAAGGTGTGGTTTACATTTGACAGCATCCCTTTAATTTTGAAGATTTTGATATTACAAAGCAAAGAGACATTAGCAGTAGTTGTGATAGCAAGAATATAACTAGGATGTATTTGACAATATTGATGCTGAGTTAATTAACATGCAAAAGGACACTTTTAATTGGAACTACCTGTACACAGTGAAAAATATACTTTAAGAAAGAAAGAATATATGTTTCTAGATTTCAATGCAAGGCAATAATACACAGGCTAAAATATTACACAGATCTAAAAACGTGACAAATGTAAACCTACCCTAGACTCAAACTGCTTAAGAGCTGAACTATATAAGAGCCTATAACATACTTGCATGGTGGCAGTAAATCAAGGTAAATATACAAAGTAAATGTAAAAACTACTGCAAAAAACCATTGGGCAAGTTTAACATTATACTTAGGATAAACTGCACCCCTTTTTATCGAGAAATCATATAACGTATTTGTTTATAATATGAAACAAAATCATGATGGGCTCTCTCTATATATGTGTATTACATATGCTACAATATTCTTGCACAAAAGTTCTTAGCAGCCCCTGATGCAATGTTACTGAAGAGTCGGGAATAATATATAATAATAAAGTGCTAATAAAAATAGAAGGTAATATAATTAATAGAATATAATAATAAAGAAATTTACACACCACTGTCGGACAAACTGCTGTAACATGGGGGCGACGTCGTGGGGACACACATAACCTAGGCGACCGATCGTTATGGCTACGGTTTCATTTCATTTCGGTAAGTAGACAAGTGAAGTGTAGTGAAGTGACCGGAAACACAAACAATAAGACAAACTGATAGAGAACCAACGATCAACTCAGGCGAATATGTTGTCGTTTATAAACTCCAATTAATTTGTAATTAATCATTTAATCAATAATAATTAATTTAATATTAACAATTAATAGACAGTGGGAACAGAGGTGAACATATGAAATACCGACAATGAACATAGGCAATACCGTGCTATTGTAGCTGCTGAAACAATAATAAAAATTAGATAGCAGCGTGCGAGCCCATGATTTGTAAAAAACCGATATGAATATGATCTCTACCAATAAATGTTAATATAAACAAGTACAACCAAGAAACACAAAAATAAAAATTTTCCTCGTGAATTTAAAAGCCAATTTAAAGTACCGTTGAAACAATATTTGGGGCTTAGATGCAAGCATAGTATATTGAATTGCAGTATATTTCTGCCATATAAAGCCTGCAGGCAATCGCACACCACTAAATCAGGTCCAATATACAAATACTAATAATTTAACCTGCTCATAAAACGTGCAAGCGTGGTCATATAAAACCACTCGAAGTCGTCAGTCTGTGTGGTTATTACCTTTAATAAAATTATTTACGGAAAATGCACCTAAACTTAAATGCCACCGAATGCTGAATCTAATGTGGGGACTTTCTCTGTATATTTGGGAGACTTCTCATTAAACAATCGTTGAATATCCTAATTGCATAAAAACCTTTATACAATATTTGTAATATACAGAACACGTGTACTGCAATGCCTTAAATGAAAAGTTTCCCCTCGTGTGCAGAGCATACTTCTAAGAAAAGGTATTACTTCTACGAGATGTAGGTGAACAGTAATAACATAGTCGTATTCTTATGATATCCAAAAAACAAGAAAAAAAAAAAATAGAACTTTACTATACATTACCCTCTAACATTTAAAAGTATGCTCCATATACTAAGCTGTGTAGAAAAAAACTATATATTTGAAAATATTATACACAGATACTCACCTGTATTTTCTAACAGCGTTTTTGGCGTATTTGGTCTGTTGATTATATCGATAAGCTGGGTCAAAATTAATGGAATATATGCACTTGTATCAGAACCTAAAAAAGAAAAAAGAAAATACATTTATATACATACTCTACCAGAGATTTTGCGATATGCTTCAATAGATTACATCTTTAAAGCAGTTTACCGAGTTTTATAGCTATTTCACCGATAGTCCATGTTGCATTATTACATACAGATATAAACTCAGGATTTAAATTCTGTCCAAGTATAGGCATAAATTCCGCTATAAATAAAATCAATAAATGAACATACTGAACTCATATAAACATAATGAACGTTAAAAAACGTAATAAATTTACTATGTAATTACATAACAAAAATACTCACGTATGCACGGTAGAACATGTTGGAAACAGGCCTTTGTAAGGTCCCCTAATAAGGCGAAACTGCTTTGTCTAACTTCAGGCATTACATCTTGCATACACTGATACAGCAGTTGCATTACATTACTGTTCATTACTAAGCGTTCCATATGACAATCCAACCCTTCTGCTAAGCCACTAAGAAGGTCTAATGCAACAATCATAAAATCTTTATCAGGGGCCTCAAATTGTTCTGGACTCTGTGTATTTGCTATGTGTTGATTTAGCGTCTGCTCTACGAGGGATACACACCGCCTATTAAAAAAAATAATAAATAAATAAATAAACATAAAGATTTAAATACACTATCAAATCTACAAAGATAGAGGTTAATGTAACCTACCTATACACAGGTTCACAATAAGGAAGGAAACCAGATCGTAAAGCAGTTGCAATTGAAGAAAGACATTCTAATAATGGGAAAAGGTCTTTGTCTTCATCTTTTAACACATTCCACTTATTAATAAGTGGTGGCATAAGAAGGTTAATGTAATCTGGTTTATTAAGATGATGTCCTACTGAATCAGCAAGTGTACCAATTGCATCGTACAATATTAAAAGATTTTTATGTTGATATTTGCCTGCATACATAAGAATGATTAGTAAAAGAATAAGCGTTTGTTCAATTTAACGGTAGTGTAAGAGCATATTTACCAAAAGCAAAAACAAGCGTTTCAAGAATAAATCCAAGATAAGGGACTAGTTCTGTACACGCTTCCTCTTCTAACGTTGCAAAAGCAGAACATGCTGCTTCCTGGACGCGTTTATTGCCGTCAAGTACTCGTTTGAGTAATTCAGTCATTAAAGGTTTCAAATGTGTGTCGTGTGGCTGCGCACAAACCCAATGTGCGTAACGGCTTAATGTCCAGCAAGTAATAGCGCGTACTAGTGCTTTTTTGTCGCTTAAGCAACTAATTAAATATGGAATTAATTCTGATAAATGTGGAATCATTCCGCTCATACAACCTGCAATAGTATATTACGCATTAAATTACGACTTAAACCCATATAAAATGGTGTAATGTATCGATGATTGTTATGAAAAGAACCTTCTGCTATAGCTCCCAGTGCTAATATTCCAGACTCTTTGATTACCCAATCTTGATGGAAAAGCGTTTCTTTCAAAATTGGTACTAGAACTGGTAATAATTCTTCTCTAAATACGTTTGCTAACATATCTAAAGCAGCAGCAGAACATTTTCTTAAATTCCAGTCACTAAGTGACGAATCGTCGTCACATCCATCTTCAGCATCTGTGTCTTCTTCATCACAACCTCCATTTTCACTTGAGTGCTTGTTCATATTACCATGATGTGAATGGTGTGTTTTTGACTTGGGAAATCTTGGTCTGATATCTTCTTCCCTATCTGGGATCATTTCATCTTCTTCCACATCCCCCTTTAGAAGTATTATATCAATGTCAGAATATTTCATACCCCTTACCTATGGAATAAATTTGGTATGGTATAAATTTATTAGTGTCCTGTGACATTTGCTTTAAAACTTATTTTATTTTGTGATTACTTACCAATACAGGTACTAAACGAGGTAAATGTGGTGCAAGTGCTTCTTTACAAATTGGTTGCTCAGCTAATGAAAGCCAAAATTCGCAGGCTTCTAAAGCGACTCCTTCATCAAGATCCTGTGTCCTCATTAACATATATTCTATTATATTATGCATATGTGGTATTAATCTATCCATTCGAACTTCAAGCAGCATAACCAGAGCTCTATAAAACCATAAATATGATATCATACAAGATATTGTACATATCTTATATCTTATATCAATATACTTTATATAAAAAAAGAAAGAATGCAATTATACCTGCATACGTTCTTTCTGACTTCTGGATCATCATCATTAGCTAAATGGAAGAGATTTTCCAGGAAGCTATCTATGTGAATCATCAAAGCCTGTGTACGATTAACAATAAACTGATTAACACAGGCAGTAGCATGTGATCTAATTTTGGGGCTTGAATGTCTAAAAAATTGCAGGAACTTTGGGATTAAAACATTTAATGGTCGATTAAGTGCATCAGAATCTAAAATTTCTGCAGAATCTTCACAGATCTTTTGAAGAGCACCAAATGCACCCTCACAAACATTATAGTCTTGTGAGTCTAACATTTGACAAAGTGCAGGTAGCAACTCCGGCCATCTAGTTAATTCACCTATTAGAAACAAGATTTAGTAATTTTCTGAAGCTATTTGATAGTTATTTCTACTAAATAATAACTATACCTTTGGATGCAATGGTAGTTATTAAAATACCAACAGTTGCACGAATCAGAGGTGATGAATCTCCAACTGCCGATAAACATTCTTGTTTGATGAAATTTGTAACCTCTGGTAAAAACTTATAAAAATGAGCTTTAACGTTATTTTTCAAAATCAGTCCACTTAAAGACCTCGTAGGTTCATCTTAAAAAGGAAAAACAATTGAATTAAAAAACCTATCTTTACAGATAAAAATTATTAAAGGTTACATAAAAAGTTATATTTGAAATACGTACCCTCTGATGTGAGTTTTGTTAAAACAAAAATAAGATAATTGTTGAAGTCTGGGAATTTGTTTAATTCTTCCAATTTCTAAGAAATATTGATAAGGGAAAATTCTAAAAATAAGTGTGCATCAAAGTATAACAATTGACCAATTTTTATAGAAATAAAAGGGAATTGCATATTTGTATAATTATCAATCATGTTGGTTGTAATACTATTACTATTACATAATAAATGTGAAAAGATATTCTATTTACATTCAATATATTAACAAAAAAAATAAATTGCAACATGCCACACAAAATATTCCATTTTCTATTATATGAATGAACAAATTTATTATAAATATATAAAACTGTTCCAATTATAAAATCCTTGTTCAAAATTTTGATTACATATAAATGCATACATACATATATATGTACATAATATAGTACGAAAAATGTGTAAAAAAATCTAAGTTTCTGTTAACTTAACATTTATTGCCAGCTGTAATTCCCAATAGTTAGATTTCACTAACATTCGTTTGTGTATGTCATTCCCAGTCTGTTTAATTAATATTATGGCCGAAACTATATACAAGATTTATCGATTACAGCGTCAAGAAAACAAACTCGTCACCGACAGTAACGGCATTTCCGACGCGCCCCGCGACAGATATCATGTATCGTTAACATATTTCTTGGCGCTTGAGTATAACTCACGTGTTATTCGAGAAAAACCTATCAACTTATGTCGACCTACTCTTACCGAGTCTAATATTAATCGCAGAATGATTTCCTAAAAAGTAATGTGAACGACTACGAAATGGCTTTCCTGATCATAAAAAATCATATTAGTTTCAATAAGGTGTCTCAACAGCTTCTTAATCGAATCGTAGACGACAAAAAAGGGGATTCGTGACAGGCTGCGCAAAAGCGCGCCGAACATTTACCCAT
Organism: Bombus soroeensis; assembly: GCA_014737365.1. Classification (NCBI taxonomy): domain Eukaryota; kingdom Metazoa; phylum Arthropoda; class Insecta; order Hymenoptera; family Apidae; genus Bombus; species Bombus soroeensis. Next base: position 71,473 of record JACXIL010005366.1, read on the forward strand.
CTTACATCAAATAGAATATTTCGATAGCCTTAATGTCTGTTGAGACCCCCTTCTACGTCTTTTTAATGAAATTTCCAACGCTATTTAAAAGGAGCAGAAAATTTTATCGCGCTGAAAAGCACGCCCCTTGATTGACCTAGCCGCTTCACTTCGTTACCGCGTCGCGGGTGTACTCACCGGGAACAAAAATCTCTGGGACAAATTTTTTTTCTAAAGCACTAAACGAATTTTGATCAAATATGAAAGGATACTTCTTGTACAGCTCGTTGAGTAGCCGTATCCGGGCTCTGAGACTCCTTGAGGAGCGTCAAGATTTGTCGAAGTCCTTCCTCTTGCGGTTGCCACGCCATTTTCATCGTGTTTTTCAACAGCACCACTGAACGCAGCCAGCCTTCTCTGACCTCACAGATAAACGGAAGCTCCCCACGGTTGCCCCCACCATCACGCCACGAAAGCATTAAGATACCGGCCTGTCACACCAGAATTCTTTAGTTAATTTTCTTTAAGTTGTACTGTCAGGCCCGCGATTAATTGTTCAGGATAATTAGGTGGATATTTAACATCGTTTCGTAACGATATTCCATTTTCGGTTAATTCATCCAGATAGACAATTGAACGTTTTTGGTACTTAGCAGACGAGCTCTTCCGGCGACAGCAGTGACATCGATCGGCCTCCTGTTTCGAATTGTATTAGGCTGTGCAACGTTTTTCAAATTTAACGTTATTTCGTGGAATGTATGATGTTGGCCGTTAATGATTTGAAAGATTGAAATCGTTGATAGTACGAGGTATTTGTTTCTTAAGCCAATCTCGAAAGAATTAAGAATTAGGAATAATTACACTACTGTTTAGCGGTTAAATTTCAAATGTAGAAAGACACGCTATTTATGGTAGCGTGTATTTTAATGATCTGTTGTGTTTAACTGATCAATTATAGTGATAAAATATGTTTAGTTTTTTATTCTATGATATATTTTGAAGTAAAGTAAACATATAGGAGAAAAAACAAAAACTATAGCAAAGCATTTATTAAATTTTATCATGTATACATATATATTCTTATAATTTCATTCGTTTATTAAAATTTGTGGGATATATACCATAGAAAAGCAAAATGCTTATAGAAATTATTAATTTATCGACATATTTATTCATATTGGATTTGCGATCTCGGTCTCCAGATTTCAATTCCCTCTGTACCAGAAACTGCGAGAACGTCATTTAAATAATCCGTCTACAAGATAACAAAAATTAAATTTATATAATTAAAGTTCATAAAAATCTTTATTTTGAGCAACTCACACTAGCTATTTCACCATAACTAGACTTTAAGGTAGTGAGATGTTGTGGAGGATCAGTAGGACTGGAAATTCGAACTGTTTGGTCCATAGAACTTGTGATCAAACATCCAGGTGTAAAATGAACACCATTGATACCTTTCTTATGTTCAGTGGTGTAACATTTGACACGTTTAAAATCGTTTCTTGGATCAAGTACATGCAGTTTTGCACTACCATCCCCTACATAAATCATGTCCCGTTGCATGCACATACTCATAGGGAATGATTCCTGGGAAATCTAGAAAACATTCGTTTTGCATTATGCAAATCTTGACTATGTTTTTGTAGAACATTTTATCGTTTTATTCTTTAGCATTTTTACCGTGACATTTTTCATAATTCTTCCTGCTCTTTGATCCCATATAGACACTGTCCTATCCTCACTAGCCGATAGAATAAAGTGAGAACTCATAGCCAGTTTAATGACAGCTCTTTTATGTGGTTGGTAATTTACAATGGGTTTGCATAATCTTGAATCAAACACTAATATAGTTTTACAAAATGATCCTGTAGCAAAAAGACCTAACTCTGGGCATGATGCAACACACAATAAAGCACCTCCGACGATCCTAAAAAATTAATAACGTTTCTATAGGAAACTCTATTTTATCAAAATGATGCAGTATTTTGCGCAGTCACTTCTGGCAGAGCGAGTGAAAGCAGAGTCTTTTACTTGATAGCATTTTTCAAAATACCTTAAAAAAGTTATGTTTGCAATTTAATACTATTTTTGTTGAATATATTTTAACGTCTAACTATCTCTTATGAACAAAAGTATTTGTGCCTTCCTCGCTCGGCCTTCCCATAACGAGAGCAGCGAAAATGACCAGCTTGGTTTTCATGTACATCTCATAAGTTTTGAAGTGAGCAAGACCGGTGCTAGTAAGCGTCCATGCTTTGACACTTTGATCCCAGCTGCAACTATAGACTGTGTTATCTATTGCTGCTAGATCCCAAATCCATCCATTATGAGCAAAGTCTATACTCGTGTAACTTTCTCTCTCGTTTTCTTTTGTAGAAAGCTTCCAACACACTAAGGATCGATCTCTAGCTCCTGATATACAAATATTTCCACCCTGTGTACACATATTAATGTATTGTAAAATTATAAAGGCATAACATTGAATGATCATTACTTAAAATATTATACTAGCCTGCATTAATAACAAGCCATCAATAGTACTGTATTGCACATTATTAAGTGATAACTTCTCCATAGTGACATTTTCTTTTCTCCATAATGATGTTTGTTTTTCTAATGCAACACATGATAACTTCCAAAACAGTTCATCATCTTCAACTTAAAAAAAAAAAGTATATTGTTTCAATGAGGAAAATATAAATAATTGTCAGCAAACATTATTAATATGTAAGAGAATACATTTTGAGTAGAAAGTTAAATGCAATGTTGTTAAACATTAATATAGCTTTTCATAAATTTTTGCAAATCATATTTTTCCATGTTAACCAAAATATGATTACTTGCAAACCAGTCTCATTATAAAATGTAGTATGTGAGAATTTGATTCTAAGTTAATGTTTTCTATCGTGAAAAATATAAACTAAAACTAATTATTGGATACAGTAATAGATGGTGTTTTATTTATTTACAGAATGATTGGTTGTGCAAGGCGCAAGGTGCTATCAATTTGAGCTAACCAGGAGGCAAGACTGGGTAACCAGTATCTGGCCAAATTTTAGTAATCCTCACTTTCCACAGTGAGTTGTCATTTAAAATTTGATGAAATTGTTTGCACACTAAACTCAAGCCATGTACTAATGTAGATGCATCTAGGAAGGAACAGATGTGAAGAAATATCTGAAATATAACAACGAAAATATATTAATTACTATTAGAAAACACACATAATTTCTACTGAGGACCCATTTAAATGTAGTTTTATATTCCTATATAACATCATAGTCGGATTTTTAAATACGCTGAGCAAAGTATTTAAAAATGGCATTTAAAAATGGCGTCTACGATTTACTAATGTTTCGATAAAATTTTTCAACGTTCCATTTATTTTTTAAAGTAGATCGTTACAGATCGCTGCTAAACGAGTTTATTCAGCTTTCTACTGTTACTTGAGGTATATCTCTTCTATCATGTTTATTTACGACATTCAAATGTACTTAAAGAACACCCATTTCATTGTTTGTAAACAGTCGATATACATAGCATATAATATTCTTTACAAGTTATTGTACTATATTAATCCAACATATTCATTAAAATACATTCAAACAACTGTTACTCTATAAATATTATTAAAAAAATAAAAATTTTTTCAATTATTTCAAATAATACTAACTTTTAACGTATATACATGCTTTTTAGAATACACATTCCTTTGATTAATCAAAAGTATGTACGTACAATATTTACATTTTATGTATAATATTTGTCTATACAAACCTCGACTGGAAGATCTGATAGAGATAATTGGGGGTTCGTTTGATCGGTATCAATTCGAGTAGAACTCTCGTTTTCATCGCACATTTTAGTCTAGAAAAGCCAGTGTTGAACGTTACGTTTTTAAACAATATCATTCGATCTACTGTTAAACGTTCTAGTAATTTAGCTCGTAATAACAAAAAATAAACGTAATGGTTGCTTTTTACTGACGTTATTATTTACCGTTTTGGTCTCGTGCGCGACACAGCCTTACTTGAGTGCGCATGACTCACTTATCACCTCCATTTTCGTTCATTTCACAACCATCTCCCAAAAGCAGGGCTGGCAACGTATATTGACAAGTTTAAATTACTTTTGCGTTGATTTTATTATACTTACAAATTGTTACAAATCGCTATATATAAAATTGCACAACGTTTATATATCGCTTGCACATGTTTTATGTAAAAGAAGTATTTCTCTGAATTAACATAATATTTATTAACAATCAATTGACAATCATCAAATTTTAAAATACAATTGTAAACATTCGTTTTTACTTGTTTGAAAAAATATATCAATTCTTATATATTATAAACAATTATGATGTATAAATATAGTGATTTTTCTTCACAAAGATATAATTCGAAACCAGTCGAATATATGTATATGTATAACAAACATATCATAAGTACATACATGGCAATTGAGAGGCAATACTTGAGATAAAACAAATTGATTATCTATATACTTTTTATATCTAATTTTTTTAAGATTCATTCATCATTTGTACAATTGCTTTGTATTATTTATTTGCCTATATCTATTAATTTATAAATACAGGCACATGACAATTATAAAAATATCTTTACAAATGTAAATTTATATGCTCTATTGTTTTCTTTATTCAAAGCTACACTGATAAAGAGAATTATTGTTACACTTTTATATATGCATAAATCAATTAAATACATGTCTCAATGAATGTATTATTATAATAAGTATCATTCTGTATATACAGCATATGAAAATAGATGTAAGATATCACATTGACAATATCAATTTTCAATTTACGCACAATTATCATGCATTTCAAAGTAATTTGTAAAGTTAATTGTTATAAATGAAAATATTGCACCACTTGCAGATCCTATTTGCATAATTACACCTGCTTTAAAGAGTATATTGGGCAATACTGTAGTTCTAAATACTGATACAATGATTAATTTTAAATAAGAAGTAAGTCCTATCAAAATCACCCATGATATAATAACTAGAAAAATGCCAAGTTTTGTTGCTTGTAATGGTGGAGATGGAGACATTAATGCTAAATATGTAACAAAACTTCCAATGATTAAACATATTACAGATAAGAAATTAATAACTTTTACATTTGATACTTTCAACCAGAATGCTAATAAACAGACAAACGGATTTGCAAATTGAGCAAAAGTGATCGATAATTTGTATGCTACACTTCCATAAGGTAAACAAGAGTAAGATTGTATGCTAGGGAAGAAACCATTACTCAAAAAGCAGAAAATACCAAGCAATGTAAATAAATAATTTTGTGTTTGTTTAGTCAGATGCTTGTCATTATCTATCAAATAATGGTTCACGTTTTGTATGTCATTAAGATAATGATCATGAGAAACATTTGCTTGTTTTTCACTTAATACTATGCTGCTAGTATTATGAAATTGTTTTGTGTTTTGAACATCCAAAAAATATTCTAAAATAGCAAAAGCAGTTAAAGATACAAATAAAATAATAAAAATGAAGAGAAAATACACATTTGGGGGAAAATATAGATCAAAAGAATGTGGAGATTCTATGTTACTATTATTCTTAAGAATGGCACATTTTGAAGTATCTCCAATTCCCTGGATTAAAGCAATAACACTTGGTAGTACACCACTTAATCCTTCTCCTATAAAATAGGATGTTAAACATCTTTCATTAAAATTTCGGAAATATGGCATAAATAATACAGAACTAAAGCAACCTACTAGCGCACTGAAAAATGTTAGAACATATAGTACCAAACAGTATTCATCACCAGCAATAATTATTTTCTCTGAATAAAAGAAGCTTAGAAGTCCCATTGCCAAAGTTCCTGATACCAATAAACATAGTATCCACCAAGGTTCATTTAGTTTACATTGAAAGTATTGCAAGACTGCATAAAATAAAGGTCCAAAATTTGCGGCTTGTATTGCTAACACTAGATAAGCTGGTAATGTCCAACCTTCAGGAGAAGTATCGATAAGCACTGGTATTTGAATAAATATCCCATTGATACCAATCCAAGCAGATATACCAAATAATATTATAAGAAAATGCACGATATAAGTTTCTTTATAGCATCTATTTGAGACTTGTGCAATATCTGTCATTTTGCCATTTACTGTAAGAAAAAGCAAATTTTTATATATCCCTATATAACACATCTGTATAATGAACAAAACATTAATAATTTAGTAGTATTAACCATCATATAATCCTTTTTCATAATATTTCCCTAATATTCTCACCTAATTATTTTGTTAATTTTTCAAATGTAACAACTGAAATAAAATATTTTCACTAAGAATCTCACTTTATATTTTATATGATTATAAAACTATTTTAAAAAGTACCAGATTGTTAATCAAGATTGTACAGCATTGGATATATTCATGTCAGAGAAACTGATATGATGAAGTCATGAGATGTCTGGCTTCAGGTCTTTCTTAATCCATACAATAAAATTTATCAGATAAAATATAAAATTTGAACAATCATACCTCTTTCAATTGACTTAATGATAATCAAACGTTCTATGAAGTATATTTTAATATCCGAGACTATTAGATCATATATCATCATAAAACTAAACATTGTACATTTTTGTAGTAAAATCAATGGTAAATATAGCATTCATTGCGACATGTTTTTATATAGACAAATATATTATAATGAATATATTATAATTGCACATTCTGAAATAAAAATTTTAAAAATACATAGAAATATACAAAATAATTTTATTTAAATATATAGAGCTATATTTTAAGTACATTTATGTCTTGTAAATTTATGTGAATCAAGTTCAGAATGGAGATAAAAATTCATTTTGGCTATTTGTCTTAAATCATTTGTTTCATAAAAATTCATCTCCTTGATATTTTATAGCTTAGAGTACAAGCAGGTTTAATACTAGTAATGTATAAAATCAACTTTGGAATTGCAATTGTGTTTATTTAACATCAAAATTATAAAATCTGAACTAATTCCTATTTGTGTAAATCAACTAGTTCCACCCCCTAGATTTATAAGGCTAAAAAATGATAAGGCCCTGCTCTTTCATGTATAACAGCATAAGTAATAAGAGCTAAGAAATATATTTTTCCTTAATTAATTTTATACTATTTTCTCTAACAAAATTATTTATATTAAACGTCAATGTACTGAAGTCATTGAACATGGTGAATAAGAATGGAATAGTTTTGCATGATTAACTAAAACAAATGTTATTATTGCTCCTACTAATGATCCAACTTGAGTTGCAACACCAGTGTAATATAGACCCCTACCAGGATCAGGTCTAAATAATGTTGTGATACCCAATTTTATAAATCCTATTAAACCACTAATTAATATCCAAGACAGGACTACTAGAAATTCACCCACCCAACTATATTGCAGAGGTGGCGTAGGAGATTCGATAGCTAAGAAGCAAACAAAACCAGAAAGTGCTATAAGAATAACCATTAGGCCAGACAGGAAACTCACTTTTGGTATTTTAATAACAAAACCTAGACACATCGCCAATGGACCAGCCATTGATGACAATGTAACTGTTAAATGATATGCAACATTTCCATATGGTAAACAGGAATATGATTGAATACTTGGTAATGTACCATTACCTAGGAAACAAACCACTGCCATCATAATTAATAAATATGAATACACTTGCTTAGACATTGTCCAACCAGAATTGGTTTTATAACTAGGAGGTGCTCTTGTATCTGTTGGCAATGTTTCCATGCTTGCTGGATGTTTCACACGCTCTCCAATGGCAATAGACAAATTGTTCAGTCCCAAGAAAGCCAAGTAACACAAAAACAACAAAGTACCAATAAAAATAAAGAAAGTCTGACTTGAAAATCGGGGTTCTGGATAATAAGGTGTGAGTTCTACATGAGTAGACTCAGCTTTAGTACTATTCAAACATTCTGGGTTTCCACCAACACCTTGGATTAATGCCACTACACTTGGCACAAATCCGCTAAGTCCTTCTCCTACAAGATAGGACACTAAATAAATTTCTCTGTAGTTCCTCATGTATGGCATGAAAAGAACTGAACTGGTACATCCAACAATTGCAGTTACAAACATCAATGACAATAAAGCACTAGAATGCTCATTGCCAAATATTATCGTTGTTTTATTATATACAAAAGCTAATATAATAGTAGATAGTGCTCCTGCTGCTAGGAGGACATAGGTAATATATTTATCACATGCCCATTTACTATATCTAAAACAGAAAAATAATATATATACACACAAATATATATATATATATATATATATATATATATATATACATATATTTAGTGAGCTGTAGTATTCATATATTATAAACTGGAAATATTATTTTTAACATATACATACTTTATATATAATGTATATAGTATTGGTCCCAAGTTGGCAAATTGTACTAGCATAACCATATGAGCTGGAAGACTCCATCCTTCCGGAGCACTGTTCACAAGAAGTGGTAGTTGAACATATATACCATTCACACCAATCCATGCACCAAGACCAAACATCAGTGCAAGTAGATCAACTAACAACCTTCTGTTACTTAATTTTTGGCTCAACATATTCTGTGTTTTGTCATTCATCAACAATGGGTCTAAATAGGTCAAATGACCTTGCTGATGAATTTTTTGCTCTTGTACTGCCGTTTTTAGTCTGTTTTTCTTTTTAAATTAGTTAATTTTTTGGGAGAAAATGTGCATACACGGCATATGGGAGTAGAACTGTTCTTTCTTATGTTCAAAGTTTTAAAATTGCAAAATATAACCTCTAGAAAACTCTTATCTTTATCTTATTAATTAAGATAATATGTCAAGTATGAGAAAAATAATTCATTCGATGTATTAGTTGATAATGACTTTAGAAGACACTTTTATTTAATACTATTTCGGTGTTGAGACAGGCAATTCGTTGTATTACGACGATCTTCACATCCAAAGAGATTTTCTTTTAAAATAAAAGATTGTTTAAAATTAAATAACAAATTTTTAACGTCACGAAAGATCACTTGAACGTCATCGAAGAACACATTTTTTTCAAGACATTTTTCTTCTTTCTTCTTGTGGAAAACATAACCTTAAAATAACACACAAACGTTACAGCCACGACGACAGGAACTGAATGAATTCGGTGTTCGCTAGGTGCGCATGTATGTATATACTTCTAACTTTTCTGCGACTGCGTGTAGAAAATTGTTGAAAATAATTAATGATCCAAAGATACAGTTTGGTGGCGATTATAACATGATAAAATTGTGATACGATAATCTGTATATCGTCACGGTCGCATCACGACTGTCGTCTTTGCTGATTAATGATTAACTTTAATTATCCACTTATAATAATAATTGTCCACTTTTACTATCATAGTTATGGATAAATTGTTAGATATACAATATGATTTAAAAATGGTATCAGTTCTCACATTTTTTTTTAACTATGTTCCGTTGACTTTGATAACTCGCATTAATGAATAACAATTAAAGCCTTCCTGATGTTTTCTGTGGGCGAGGGAGGGAGGCATTAGGCTATGATAGTGCAGAGTTTGTTTCTTAAAAAGATAGCCAAATTCATTTTGTAAACTTTTTCCCAGAAATTGTGCAGTTCATGGTACAATATGTCTGTTTCTGATTTTAGGTCAATCACTGCAATACGTTGTGTCTGTAATTCGTACATGTTGCTTTATTCAATGAAGAATGTCACGGAATGTAATTGGTTTTGGTTGGAACATTTTGATTGATATCTTCCGCTATATTATTTTTAGGAAAATTGATATCATCTTAAATTGTCCAATATAGAATGCGAACGGATGAAGCACAAGAGAACGTAAGTTTTTTAAAGCAAAAAGCAAGTAACTATAGATGTCCGTGCAATTGTAATAACAGTAGTTTGTAAAACTGTTTATCATAAAGATTAATACTTAAATCTTAGATGGAGAGGTTGAACGAAATAAATACCACCATCAGTTGAATATAGCAAGAACTTTATAAAAGACGAGGCAGACTCACAGATGGTTTAAGTACATTAGTATATGTCTCAAAACTCTGAGAAACGTATGACGGTTTTGCATTCGCATTTTTTTTATTCTTTTTTTCTTTTTTTTGTATCTTTTTTCTCTCAAATAGATCACACGCATGAAAAAGGTTGTTGCGTAAAGAGGTGTGTTTACATCGTGCGTAAAAAGTACGAACATACATCAATCGAAAAAGAGTCGTTAGACAAGGATAAAAGCTGAAAAAGGAAACGCTCGACTAGATCGTTCGATGAACTCCCTCGAGTCGTCGTGTTACGGAATATCACCAAAAATTAATATATATTTAAGGTGTTTTTTTTCTTTATGTGCAATTATAACGACCGAAAGCTTCTGACGTCATAAAAAATACAAATGCACGTGGTCGTTGATTGTTTTGCAAGTAATTTGCCATTTATCACTTGTCAATTATTATCTTGTTTTTAAACAAGTACTTTTTTTGTTCACCATTAAAATTATTACAGGGGGAAAATACGACAAGGTTCGATACAGACGAGCGACTTTTATCGTTGCGATCTCGCTGTAATCACATGTCTTTTTTTGTTTTCTCAGTTAAAAACAACGCAGACAGATATACGATCGCAGCGATATCGCAACGACAAAAGTCGCTCGTTTGCACCGGGCCTAACGACGCGAGGATAATAGTGCGAAAAGTGTGGGCACGTAACACGAAGGAGAGAGTTTCGTCGTTAAGAAAAAACGTGACGTTCGCTCCTGTTGAAGGAGCACCAGGAAAAATATATCGTTCAACTTACTGTAAGAAAAATTATTTCGAGTAAAGTAACTCGCATCGCAGGCAATCGTAATTCGTGAACTAACATGTGAGCGGTCCTTTCCGCGAAAATGAACTAGGGAATTGATATTGTTTTATGGTGTCATCATCCGTCAGCGCGCTACGATGTTCTCACATGTAACTGCAAGGTTCCGTTCACATAGAAGTTTAAGAAGTGTATGAAAATTCGGCTTTTTGGTGTTTCGATCAGAAATTTTGTCTATCATTCACCATCGTTCGTCAATCGGGTTATGGAGCGTTCTTTCAATGATACTGAAAAATATCGTTTTATAGATTTCGACAGAAAAAAGGAGGAAAGATAGTCAGCAGAGTGTTTTAACATAAAAGGTAAAAAGTTCCAGGAAAACTAAACAAAGTTTAGGAAATGAAGCGACAATTTGAAGGAAAGGGCATTGCAAGGTAGATGTTCGCGTATCTCGTAAATAGTCATCAGGTCCCAGTCATAATAAGTTCTACGAATTCTGCAGGATTTTTGGCGATAGATATGTGCTGCCTGTTACACACTTCATATTTCATATCTGGTTTTTAAGGAAAACCGATAACCTGGAAACAGCTACGATATTAACGTCCTACCCCCAACCCTCGGCACTGTTGAAAAGAGTTACAGACTCGGAATATCGATGGACAAAAATTAATTATGCGACATTGGAATGGGGAAGAGCAATATTGGCTCAGGTTCGGAGAGCGAACGGATAAGAGGCTGATGTCCGATATTTACATAGCCCGAACAAAAGCTTATGGGACCATCCTTTTATTCGTTCCATCGCTTAAGATTTCTCAATTTCCGCGATTTTCATTCTAAACTAATTTCAAAAGTTTCAAAAAATCTGCATGAATAATCCACAACGATCTTTTCAGAACGCGTGATCGATCTCTCCACTTGTTTTTCAACGATGGATCGCTCAGCAACACGCGTCGATCTCCATAAAAAGGGTCAATTGATCGACGCTGACGCAAAAGCGTAAGAGACGTGAAACGACCTCTCCTTAACCGAAGGAAAGAATCACAGATAATAATAGATAAGAAAAAACGTATAAGATGGTTGGAAGATACAGTAATAAGAGATGGCATCAAGGAAATTGAAATGAGAGGGGGAGAAAGAGAGAGAGAGAGAGAGAGAGAGAGAGAGAGAGAGAGAGACGAGGCTCCTTGACCCAATTGATATGCCGACATGCCGATGATAAATTCCGAGCGTGTCTACTATATCGTAGTGTATAGTTATGCGTATGTAATTCCGCTTGGTGTTCTGCGTTTCTCTGGCCCGCATCCGACTCTCGCGAGAGTGAGTTTAATTGACTGAAGTGCCGAGCCGAATTGCGGGCACGAAGACTTCGAAGCGTGTTCGGGAGCTTGCTAATGCGACGACACGTGGGAGATAAAACGAAGCTATTCGTTAATTTGTCTTCAAATTATACTATCGTTTAATCTATACATTATTCAAATGTTGTATTATCTTACTTGCACAGTACACAGTGTAATTTTCTATATAGTATAAGAAACTGGAATAAACTAGACAGTCGTATGACATACAAGGTGACTAAGGGTTCTGAATTATCGTGGAGGAAAAATTAGACACCGAATGAGACTATTTGGAAAATGTGTGGACAAAGATTGCTATAAAGTGGCGTAGGTCGCCGAGAGCTCCGAAAATTGAATGCCAATTGTAGCTGAAATGCCTGCTGTCGCTATTCTAGATATTAAAAACATCTAGATATCGAATACACTACGTATCCTGAATATTGGATAGAACATTCCACGTTCGAGCTATTCGAATTCCTCTTCTTTCGGTGTAGTCACACCTATTGCCACTATCGAATAGCTTAAAACGTGTACGCATTCTTTGTTATACAGACATTAATAAATTCTCCCAGGTGTCGTGCAGCATTTATCAGGCATCGCATCGATTAGAACGTGCCAAAGCGGAGATCGCGGGATTATCGCGCTGACAGACGCGTGAATTTAATCGTTCGATCGGACTAGGTGCGATTGTCAGAGCTGCTGTCACGCCTGTCGCAAGCGTTTCGATAGAAAATTGAAAACCGTGAAACAGGAGAGCTTAGATTGGCAAGGAGGGACACACGAGAGATTCCTGTAAACGGTTCCGTTTCTTTAGGTGTTCGCATTTGTGCGGACGCGAACGTTATGATCGATAAAATCTGACAAATTACACAACAATACAATGACATTAGATACGATCGGTCTTTTGTCGCCGATAAAAAATTCCTTCAACTTGGCCTGGTCGCCGATATTTCGAACGAATCGCGATCGTTTCGAAAAGATCGTCTCATTTTTTCCCTTTTTCTTTGTTTTTAATTAATGTCGACTAGAACCAAGTTCGAGGATCTTTGGCCGTTAGGCGGGAGATGTGACAAGCTTCGGTGACGCATTGACGTCGACGATTCCCGTCTGTGGTCCTGTACACACGACTGTATATTAGATAAGAAAACTTTGAATCGAGGATATTGGTGGAAAGCGCGTGCGCTGCACGACGAATCGCTTCCGCTATTATTTCTTCTCTGTTACGTTTATAGAAACGTGTTACAGTTAGATTGCGACGATCCGCAACCTCCGTAGGTGTAGAATCATCGAGGATCGCACGATCGTGTCTCTCGTTTATCGTTTCGTTATTTTTCTAATTTCTCTCTTTTTCTTTTATCTTCTTTTCATCGTGACAAATTCAACGTTTTTTTCCTAATTCTTTTTTACTAACTCGATCATACTTCGGATCTTTGTTATCGCGAGATTAGAAGAAGATACACGGTCAAACGTAATCTTGACGGTTATATGAATTTAAATGGGCGCCATATTAAAATGGAAATAGGATTTCTCGGAGATCTCAGCCCGGTTCTATCCTGGGAATCGAATAAATTTTCGCTGACTCGAAAGGGAGAATCCTCCGTAATAGTCGTGATTCATAGACGCAAAAAAATAGCAGAAACGCAATTAACGGAACGAAATTGTTTTTATCGTCGCTAGCCGCGTCAAGACTCGCCTTATCGGTTTCTAAGCTCGACCTACCGAGGAAGATTACAATATCGTTAGTAAGAACATGTGGTAAGTAATTTTTCCGCCATTAGTGTCCGTTTCAAGTGGCGATTATACTGGAAACTAGAGCATATTTCGTGGTAGATACTTTATTTAAAACTTTAACACGAATTATGGTAAATATTTCAAAAAGCAGCACGGGATATTATTGCGACTAAAATAGACGGAATAGCATAAACTATACGAATTATTATATACGTATACAATATTATAGGTAATTATAGAAATTATATGTAGATTATCCAAGGTTTCCACGAAAATACAATAGAAGCAGTCGAGTCACAGTCTAATCGCAGAATGTAATTATCGTTGTGATCGTTAAAACGAAACGACGAGGTTCTCGATCGTGCGATTCGCTTTGAAACCTTTCTCCGCATCGCGCATAATATGTAGGCACAGCTCTCTTCTTTAATTTTCACTCTTAAAGTTTTTCAACAGTTTAGTACAGTTATATACAAAGTATACAGACTCCGCTAGTTCAGAGGAGGAATACAACTTTCATGCGACGCATTTTTTTCTCGATCGGTGCGACCGTCGATTCCGGTTAAAGGCATCGACTCGAATTTCGCGAATCTTGCCATTCTTTTAACTAAAATCTATGATCGTTTCGAATAAAAACACTCGGTACATCAAAATGACCGAATATTACAACTTTTCTTCGTCGATATATTATTTCCATAAATCTATTTAAATTGTAATCCTCGGAAGTTTACTTCTTCGAGCTCACGAATCCTTTAATTTCAACACCAAGATCAAGCTAAATCTATTAACTTTGAGAAGTGAAAAGGACGTGCATAGCGAAGGCGAAATGAAATTAGAGACGTATCGAGGTCTGGAATCAAGATCCCAGGCAACGGAACTAACCAGAGGAAATTAGGGATATCCCAGGATTCCATGGAATGGCATCGGCTTTCGCGTCCATGCTTTTAATCGGGCATCGCGGGACCCGAGTTTCGTGTGTACAAGCGAGCCCGAATCACCTGCGGGTACACGTGCGCGGTACACGACGATTCATGGTGGTCTGTTAAACGTATATGCGGTGTATGGACTAACGGTGGCGTATCGATCGTCCTCGGTACCGATGTAGCCTGATGCGAACACCGACGTGCACGTATCGTCCACGTACAGGTGTTTCGATGTACACCGTTATTTGCAGCTACGATTACACGGCGAATGAAGATAAGAACAGGATACGATGTCTTCAAATGGGACGTCATATCGGGACCAAAACACAGAACGAGAAAAGACAGGTTTCAGGCGAATTGGTTGTAGAATTTCTGCTTCTATTACTGCGAAGAAAATCAATATTGTACGAAGTAAACTGACATAGTAATACAGAATTACATTTTCTTGTCTCTAGGTGGACCATACTGTGAGTTGGAGCAGAAGATGAAAGGTACTGATCTGCGAGCTACTTTAGGAAACGGGGAAGAACGGTGTAGGAGTTGTTGGTAGCTAGAGGAAAGTTTGTACGAGGGGATATCTACATCTGTCTGGTTTGTGGGTTTGTTGTGGATCTGGGCTTTGTCCAGTATCTGTTCTTGCCTAAAGGAGAATCGAAGTGGGGACAAACTGCTTTGGGATTTAGGAGTGACGAAGCACAAGGAGTTGGCGACTCTTTGGGGATAGGGGACACAGAGATTACGAGGATACTGGTGTTTCTCGAAGATCGACTTCCATGATAAAAAGAATATGATATTCGGAAGAATTTTAGAGATCCCGAAGGACAATAGAAGATAATAAACTTATGTCTTTTGGAAAATGCGTCCCATTTGAAAATTGTGTACGGATTAAGGGTAACATCGAAACATCGATGACGAGTAGCCGGCGAAAGGCGATAAGAATTTAGGTGACAAGCACGCGACGTAAAGGCTAAAATGTGCAATATCGTCGAAGACCTCGCACGTACGATGACATTATACTGGTACAAAGGTACAGTAGAACGTTGCCAGAGTGGCTGGAGAAACGAATACGTACTTCCAACATTTTCAATATACTGGATACCTCTTCGATTTGTAAATGTTACGCGTGTCACGTTGTTGCTGGCTTCTTTCACTCTGTACGGGTATCTTCGTTAATTTCTCTCTGGTTCGAACTGCACCTTCGATCGTGTTGTCTACAACGCGTACTTATATCTTCAGATAGTTTGATTTATCGATAAAACGACGATTAGCGCGACTCGCAATTGCTAAATTTTGAGAAAAATAGATTTAACACACATACATATATTGGACTGGGTAATTAACGAAAGAAATCAACGAACTCTTCGCACGATAATAAATAAATCGAACGTATACATCCGATGGGACAGTGAAAAATTTCACACGAATCGTTCGCATCGTTTTTTGTTTCTTTTTTACCCTGGTCTTTTTTGGCTTTTTAGTTTTTGAAAAAAAGCCGATGGTCGAGTACGAACGTTAATGCCTGTGTATTTTCGTATATGTGTACATTCGTGTAGAAGTGTAAAGACGCATGTTTATAGCGTACCACGTCGATTACTCTGCAACGAGAAATCGATTCCTTCGTTCATCCCTACTTTCGGTTTATGTAACATCGACTGCACTCTAAGGTATTATTCATTAGTACTGTTTATTAAATTTTTATTAAATTTTTTTTTTCTTTGCATTCGTTTAGGTGTAAGTATTCTACAGTAATAATAAGTTACGCTGTTACGACTCGACGGCTACGTCGCGCACGGATTCTTTATTATCAAAGAAGTCGTAGACGATAGGTGAAAAAAGTCTTTAGAGGAAAATAGGTTTTTTGTTTTGTTTCTTGTTTTCCCTTAGTAAATTGACAAAGTAGTAGATAGAATTGTATTCATATACGTGCATAATAGAATTCACGATCGAGGGAGACCTTGTTCTCTTTCCCTTTCTTTTTTCTCTTTCGGTTCCCTCTCTTGGTTTTCTGATTCCTACCAAGTGTATGCGTGTATGTATACGTATGTGAAATCTGACCAGCATTCGAAACGATTTGCTGTTTTAACGTCAACAACCTTCCTGGTTCCTTCTGTCACCATTCTCGAGAAAGAACAGCTCCGAATAGGTCGCGTTGGTTCCATTCGGCCGAAATTTCTTCGACCGGAGCTGCCTTATCGTCGAGAAGGTCAAACCAAACGAGACATTCACCCTCTTCGTTCTTGTTCTTTTCCTTAAACCGGACTCCAACGACAAAGAAATGGACGAAAAATGATCGATCGCTTGTCCTTGTACGAACGATACCTTCCGAGTCCGCACGCTACGTTATCTTTCTTTTGCCGCCGTCGTTTCTTCTCGCTGCTCGCCTCATCCATCTGCTATATTGTCGAGTTGATCGGTAATCTGGTCACGAGCTTGTATAGCGCTCACCAGGAACATGAAACATTATATCTTTCTTTTCGTTTCTCTATTTAACATTGACACCTCTGAGTAGTCTTCCATCCTCGAAACAAGCGATCCCTCGAGATACAGCGATTAAATACGACGAATATACGAAACGAGTGACGTTCTTGGTCGTACTTCTGGTCCATCGATGATCTTTGCTCTCTACTTCCCCCTAATATTTTCTTTCTGCCTTACTCCCTCTTTCTTATCCGTGTCACGTTCTGCTTTCCGGGACGCGTTCGCAACGTGTCACGATAAATCATCAATTCGTAGCTCCGTATCTTGATAATCCGTTTCGTGATCCCAAACGTAAAACGTACCAGTCCACTGGTCCGCGAGAACGGGCTTAAGCTTCTTCAAAGTGGCTCTCCCCGTCTGGTGGCCATCTTGGCAGCCCTGGAAGCCAAAGCGCCCAATGAGCACACAAGACCCGTCAGGGTCTCCCAGAAAGTTGTCCTACGTCTTTTGTGCGCTGCCTGACCGACGTACCCCAAATAGTAGCCAGAGTAACGATCGTTTCCACGATCCGACCCGCTGTCCGATCTGCCCACGCTGGATCGCGCCGACTTGGGTTGCTGCACGATACTCAGACGATGATGATGACGATGATGAGGAGGATGAGGAGGCGGCTCCGACGACTGATCGACGATACTTTGACGCGGTGAGCCGTCCCCGTATCGTTGCTGATAGACCGTCTCTGATTCGTACAGCCGTTGCTGGAGCTGAACGTTGCTCAATCGTCGATCCATCATCCGGACGAGGTTCTGGTGAACGCGACGATCGTCCTCGTGCACGATAGGCAATTGTCGCCGACAACTGGCGGCTGGCAGCTCGTTCGGGTGCATCTGTTGTTCCACTTGTCAGGCATATTCGGTGTCTGTGGACGCGGATCTCTCCAGGTGAGCCTGATGGCCACCGTGATGCGGCTGATTCTGATGTTGTTGCTGTTGTTGCTGCTGCGCTTGCGTGTACGCCAGGCTCTTCTGGTAACTGAACAGCTGCCTCTCTAAACTGTAGTTCTCCGCTTGCAGCGAGGCGATTTCCCGTCTCATCTGCTGATTGTGGATGCGGCACACGTCGTCGTATTTGTGGTAGGTTGCTTGGAACAGCAAGTGGCTCTCGTTCCATTCCAGCCGGATCCTTAATTGCCCTTTGTCCGTGAGGAAAGGACAGTGATTTTCCTTCACCTCGTTCGTGTCAAGATTCGTCTCCATGATGATACCTTCGTCTACGGATTCTTGGGCATAGTAGCGGCTGAAAGGTGCGCCTGGTAGACTGATCGCCACCGTGCTAGGCTCCTCGTCACGAAGTAGATAGGCTGACCAGCTGACGTACCTGACGAAGGAAAGTTAAGTTTCTATCAAAACTTCGTTCAAACTTAGCTTTCAAGATTCGATAAGAGATGGCGGTAGAATGGCGTTCTAAGTTCTAAGCTACTTATTTTCGAAAGAGCATTGTTATAAATCATCGAGATTCGAATGGAGATACACGTGGATGATGCGAAATTTCATTCTTGAATACAAGAAACTTATTACTATTATTACGGAGTAAGATTCGTTCGAAATTAATTGTTCGATCAATGTTCTTTTCAATGCCAATTACAGAAATTCCTCTCCGCTAATCTATATAAGCCAATTAATTTCAGACATCCAATACGCTAACTATACGTACTCAGATATCTGGCATCTACGAATTCTCTTTAATTACCAACCTCAAATGATTCCTCGGAACGTTGTGAATATCCTTGTACACCAGGTGTAGCCTGACGGTATCCGAATGCAAATCAGCTCGAATCATCCAGGCTTGTTTGTCACGATCGTAACAAGGGGTTGCTGGTAGTACCGAAGGTCCTCGAGCTTGCACGGCGACTTCACAGATGGTCCTAGCTTCCACCATCTCCAGGGACACCCGTACCACACCTTTGTGCGCGATTTCCGACCATCTGACACGCGTATGCCAGCCGAACCCGCATCGTTCGGCATCCGACAGATCCTCGATCTGCCCCGAATCGATTCTACGATCTCCTTCGCCCAAGGCCACGCTGTATCTCACTCTGCACCGATGATCGAAGCCGCTCATCCTCATCAAATAGACGCTGATACCACTGTCGTGGCCACGGTAACCTTCCAACTCCTTGTTTCCATTAGGATAAATTACTAGGTTCCAGTCAAAGCCACCGAACGCGAAATAATCGGTTTCCAGCTTGTTAGATTTGGATTGTCCAGCTGGGAATGTGCTGCTGGGCATCTTAAGATCGGTCATGTAGACGGTCCTCACGTTCGCCATTGATAATTCCAGTTGAAACTCGCCGTTCGTGTCGGCGAAGTTTCGGCTGTAGAGGTCCGACACCGGGATGTAGTTCCGGTTGCCCTGGGCAGGCGCCTCGTACGTGAATTTCACTCGTTTTCCGGAGAAACCTTCGTTCATTGAGAAATGTTCCCGATTCAGCAGGGTGAACGTGAAGTCCACGTAGACCCGTAGGTTTCTCGAGGCCCCACGCCATACTAGATACGCGCCTAGAACCTAAATAACGAAAAGAGATTTCTAAGTGAATTTACGTTGGCTGGTTTAGTTGGTTATTTTGGCTTCCGATAGATAAAGAATCGAGGTCTGGAAGGAAATAGTTGGTAGGTCGTTCTTTTGCCGATTTTTATACGCTTCTAAAGAATTTGGAAAGCATTGTTACAGAGATCAATGCAAAGTGGTAGATGGTTGGATCAAAGCATCTGATAGCACGTATTTTACAACTAGGTCAACTACAGATTTGCTTTCGCTTAATCGGTATTTGCAGCGAGAAAATAGACGCTGTGCAATCATGTTAATACATACTATGAATAATTGTTGCGAATACTCGGTGCAAAAATACATTGTACACGGGATCATAAAGGATCGATAGTTTAGTGTTTTAATTGCTTCATTTGCATCGTTATTATCTTTTTTTCAACAAAATCAATGTTTTAAATTTAGTTCTTGATATTAAAAAGCGGATTATTTTATTCGAATTTATTACCACTTTTTGTCGAGCCTGCAAAGGCTATCGAACGAACGAGCGGTCATCGATTGAATTCATTTCCAGTCGACGACTCCAAAGAATCCGATTCTATGCGCGACACGATGCGACGCTACCTTCGTTGCTCGATAGCGAAGTATTAAAGGCCGCTTCGTTAATTTCTGATATTATCGTTACCTAATTATCGAGTTAATCGCGACATATTTTGCTACGCGCGCTGTATTTACTACAGCGATCGGTCCTTACGTTTAATCGCGTTCAAGCTTTTCCAATATCGATTGATTTTTCAGTCTGATGACTCGCGTACACGTTTGAATTCTGCGCTTAATCAGTTACGCCTTGAGTTTAGTTTCTTCTTGCCGTTTAGAGAATTTTTACCGCTACACGGTGCTCGATAAAAAAAAGAGAAAACAAGCTTACCGTAACCTAAGGACCCGGAAAAATTTCTTTCCTGTCCCCTATATTTCCAATGTTTGTTCGAATAAGAAACCAGATATCTGTTTGATCGTAACCTGTGCATTTCTCGAAGTTGCTTAAATCGTGACTGAAATATTCGTCCGTGTCGAAGACAGAAATTGAATTCACTACATGTTCCATCACTGAAATAATAACGCGTATGTTTGTATGCAAATGAATGGTCAAGTCGTGGAAATGAATGTTTCATTTTTCGCCACGACTCGCTCGAAGTAGCATTACGAATTGCAAACGCGAGTGCAACCAGAGAGTTGCCTCGTATTTCAGCAGGAGAAGATGACGAACATCCGTGGTCGTATTTGCGGTTCGATCGGCGTAACTCTTCAAATAGTTTCGATTCATTAGCTACGATCGATTCGCGACTTTATCGCTGGTTTCTCATTGTTGGCAACGTGCTACTTTCCAAATTAATTAAATTCTCCTGCACACCTACCGTTTTCCTGTTTATCTCGTCGCGTTATTATTTTACCAACGACTATTTAATAAGCGCGTGAATCGGGATAAATAAACACAAATATCAGGCTGAAGGAAGAACATGTACGTTTACCACCCTGTACATATATCACCTTGTTTCCACGCGAAAATGCGACGGACCATCGCTGGAAGCCGCAGACGAGCTCCTTGCTGGTGACGTCTCTTTCAGGGTCTCGTACCACACTCCTGGTGACGACGAAAGAGAAGACCCGCGTGCCGCTGCTATCAGGCAGCTGCGCGAATCTGTACAGCAAAGCCATCACCGCATCTCGAGGGCACAGCTAAACCGATGGTCCACGATTACTCGACGTCTCTATCTGAATAAATTCTTTGCTTCACCAGTATCCTGCAATACAATTCCATGAATCTCTTTCTTTATTATACTCGACTAATTACATTTTACATTCAGTTAGAAATTTAACACGTTTTGTTTTACCGCCACGCGTGTTTTCACCAAAGTCTCCGTCAGGCCACGCGTGCCGCAGTACCAAACGTTCTCTGCTAGGTACTCCCATCGATATTTTAGTAATGCGAGTAAATAATTGTTTTAATAAACCATTTTCGTATTTCTTGTATAACAATTCAATAGTTCTATGATTTTCTCTGGAATATCTTTTCAAATGCCTACGACGATCCTTCGCAAGTAGTCAAATAAGCGACACCCGAATACGAGTTTCATGGCAGTCAACGTGTTAATCCACCGGCCCGATAAGTACGTGATCGCGATACTTGGGGACCAAAGACGATTATTTTGAGCAGCAAACGTAAGACGACGCTAATTTATTTTGTAACGAATACGTTTGCCGCTATCTCGAGTCTAAACACAGATATTGTTACGTCCGGTGACTCTTTACGTTCGAGGCGGCCACCAGGTGTGCACATAGAATTAAGGGGATCGCAATAATCCTAAGGAACTGTCATAAAACGAGGCTTTTTGATTTATCGTTAAGTCAATTGGCATAAAATATCTTCGAGTCAAGAGGTTCCTTATGGTTATTGATATCCATCAGGTAAAAATTCCTGATTCTCCTGGGATTTCATCCGCAAGAAGCCAGTGGTGGAGCGATCACCACCGAGTAAGAGTTTTCCTTTGCAACAGCACCGTCACCGGACTTCACTGGTTCATCGACATTAGAACAGTCAACATCTCTTTACCGGGTTTTCATCCTTAGATCGGTCACCTGTTTCACTTATATCTACGCACCAGCGTAACTATCTTCTCTACAAAGTTGTTGGAAATATATCTTTGAACCGTTAATCAAGCATTCAACTTATTAAACTACCTCTATTATCCCAATCGAAATAGGGGATCGATCAGTTTGTGGCGTCGATTGTCAAATCGTAACGGGAATTTACGACTCCCGTTGACGCGCTTCCTCGCGATCGCGTCTCTCCGCGAATGGTCGAATAATCAGATATTTAATATTCGAGTTTGCGATTATTACGAAAGCTTTCGTGATAATAATAAATAATTAAATAATGATAAATAATTGAATAATTTAGACATTCATATTTGTGGCTGACAAACGTTCGCGATATCGTGAAGCAAAGGTCGTAAGAAGAAGCGCGCGGTCTGATATTCTAAAATTGGTGAAGAGAATGGAAGAAAAGCTGCGCTCGTAATTCCTCTCCCGTCATTCGGATGTAATCCGTCGACGTGCGTGACAATTAATACCACAAAGAGCTTTACGTGCGTGCTACTATTTTAAAATCGAAAGCGGATTACGTCCGTTCGTTGCATCTCGACTCAAAGGGAGCTTGCGCGTTCGTGCGACTCGAAAATCGCCGACAGCGAAACTTTTTGCTTTGATCTAGCGCAAGGCGATTTTGAAATCGTGTCCATTTCCCTTATAAATGTTTAATGAATGAAGTGGTTGGAAGAAATGTTGGTCGAGAGTATATTCGTGTAACTTTTTATTAGAACATTTGTTTTACTTTATTGTAGCTGCTTTGTTATAGGATCACAGGTGCACTGGTGTATCGTTTCATTCGGAAATAAATTTTTATTAAAAGTAGTATTGTCCTTCAAATCGGTCTGTTTCTGTCCACGTAAATCTGCCCCTTAGAATATGTTACGTTTTTTTTCAAATACTCTAATAAATATCCATTCTCAATTTGCGATATCGATAAATAACACGAAGAAAAAGCGAAAGGACAGGAACAAATTACTTTTTGATTTAATAGCTTGAATCATTCTACGAATCATCTCACACACGTGTATCGAAATCGGCTGATATCATGCAGAACCAGCTGACAGAAGCTTTTGTTCGCATCCACGGACGGTTACGAAGATTTCGGAAAACATGTGATCGCGCAACCGATCACTTTTTTCCACTTTTTTCAATCCGCAAAATTCACGAGTGAAGAGCAGCCTCTAGGCTCCATACGAATTCTTTTAATTCTCCGAGTTGTATATCGATCCAAAGCACAGGTTAGTTTCGATGCACTGCGACGCGAAACATTGTTCGAACGATTTCTCATTTTCTTATCCAGGAAAATTAGATTCCTAGCAAGATGGTGAAAACGAAGGACGACGAGGGTACCTTGTTCTTCAGGGACGGTATAGTTTACCGAGAATGGGGCTACCGGCTGTCAAGCCTCGAGAGATATCCCCTTGCGGAGATGTATTTCGAGAAAGCGATTCAACAGGGCCAGCAAAACGATCTTAGGACATACGTTGGACTTGGAAAAGTGCAACTTAATTACGCTAGGTTCCGCAGAGCCTTGAAGACCACCGAGAAATGTCTAAAATTAGGTTAGATATTACACGTTCTGAGAAAATGTTCGATAGATGCTCCTCATAGAAATTCGTAATTTGAGTATTTGAAAATTCGAGTTCCTTCGAACATCAAGTTTCAAGAATCCTTCGAGTCGTGTTGCTACTGTCAACGATACTATAGACAAGGAATAAATATTTCGAACGATTTCTTCCATACTGTAACTTGGAGTCATGAGCACACGTTCCATAGCTTTTTTTCTGTTCTCAAGTTCATTTCTATGGCAGAGTTAATTTTCGAACGAGCAGCGCCGAGTTGCTGCTGGACGTTTAAACGCAATTAACTCGCTGTTTCCCGAGATTGCTTTCATTTCCAGATCCGACCTATTCCCATGTGAAGCACATGCAGTTGCAGACTCTATTTTACATCGGTGACTTCGAACACAGTTTGGTACACGCCCATCAGGGTTACCAGAAGTATCCAACTACGTTCTTCCAGCATGGGATATTGCGAGGCAACGAAACCATCGAGGACTGTATCGGCTTAGATACCGAACCTACGACACTCGAACTCCTCTCTCCGTGGATACGAGAGCTGCAGATATATCGAGAGTTGCTGATCGAGAAACTGAAAGAGGAAGTGGACGAGCTTGCAGGTAAGGATGAACGATGTACGATAATGTAGTATCGGGGACACTATTAATTGTAGTAATTGTATAATTTATTTGCGATAAATGGATTGTACAGATGTTGATTAGACAGGAAATGATGGTTGTTTAATGCGAGCTAAGTGTAATATCGTACTATAATTTAGACAAGTCGATAGTTAATTTACAACTCTCGTCACCGCGGATCCAACGCTCTCTCTCTCTCGCGGACCACACTTCTCTCGACAACGCAACTCGTACTCTCTCGACTTCTCAATTCAACTCTGATTCCTCGACTAACACTCTGGCTTCTCAACTAATACTGAGACTTTTAACCCCTTAATTTAACACACTGTGCGCATTTATGGCGCGCGCTTTCATTCAGTGACAGTACTTCGGCGGACTGGACTGTCGAAGCGAAAGGGTTAAAGAAGTTTAACGATTAGTACGAGGTGGATAGGTCGTGATAAGTGTTGCTGTTGTATAGACCGAGATAGGTACTGCTGCTGGTTATTATAGTTTTACGTCTGCATCCGGTAGGCTTCTTCTCAGTTAGGAATCGTGGAGAAAAAATCAGACTACGGGTGTCGGGGATTTGAACCTGGGTCCTGAACGTTTGTGTAACCAACAACGCTAACCACTGCTCTATCGTCGCACGGTTCTAGTTTGCTGTCGAGTGCCGCTACAAGCATTATAATAAATAAACTTGAAATAGGATTTAAAAGTATCTGTCTCGATAGATGTTTAGCAAACTTGTGAAGACTGCTAGCAGCAGTCAATTTAGTAGCGCGAATAATGCGGAGAAAACTGCAGCGCGAGTATAATTCTTAAGTTGTGCTGCAACTTCCTGATTTAACGGTTTCAGTTTTCGCAGCAAACCTGCTCCCACAGGCGAACAGAGTTAACAGCTTTAACTCTGCTCGTCGACTCGACTCTCCGTTTCGCGTACTAATTGTACTCTAACTTTTCGTTTCGGTCGCAAAGATGATTTTTCGTGACAAAAAGAAAAAGAGAAAAGAAACAGAAGAATGAAAAAAGGATAAAGAGAGGAAATTGAAAAGCAGAAACTCGTTAAACGTTTTAACTTCCCTTTGATCGTCGCGGTGGCTGTAACAACTTGCCTCTGGCGTGGTTCTCACCGCGTTCAACGAACGATACCCGGTGCGTTCTATCGTCTTGATAAATCAGGAAACGCGAAGGCGGAAATGATAAAAGTGGAAGCTTGACTAACACTTTAAAGAGATAATTGATTCTACCTTAATGCAGCGGTAATCAATCCTACTTTGCTGGAAATTTTAGTCCGCCATGCTATCTCGGGAATATTTCACTGGCTCAGCAAACGCGGTCTGTCGGGATTTCATTTGAGACTGTAATAAGAAACGGTCGCCTCTATGCGACGCTTTTGTCTCTTGTTCCGGCCAACGTTTATTTCCATGCGATACGGTGAAGACACACGCAGGTAGCACGATGATTCTTCGAACGATCAATTTCTCGTCTCTATCCCATTCGTGACGAAATGTTCATCGCGATTCGCAGAATTATTTCTAGACACTTTTATAGATGTTTAATCGAACACCGTACGAATAGAACAATTACGAATGAGAATTTACATATTACGCGTAAACAAGATCATTCCAGTAGGAAGATACGTAGCATAAATCGGAGTAAACTACCCTCCCTTGTCCTTAAAAAATAGCGAAAATCGAGAATTATATCGTTCTCTAGGCATAGAAGAGGAACAGACAAAGTTCAAAGTGAATTACCCTGAAGCTCGAGCGGAAGCCGAGTTCAGAAGGCTGCAGCGTATCCTCGCGCACTTATATCTTGGTTGCTTGGCGCACGATAACGAATTTTTGCAACACCTGGCCGAACATCCGGAGAAACTGGAATCCCCGAATAAAGAGACCAGCGTGTTGCTTCATCAAGTGATATCGAGGAATTACCGCAGAGGCATCCGTAGGCAGAACGTGTTGCGAATGCGACGACCACTTTACGTGATGATGTTCGAGAGTAGACGCATACCTCCGGGTCACAAGAAGATATTGGAGAGTGAGAAGAAGCTGAGGAGGAACCTTATCATTATCCAGGCAGACTTCCTGTTGCATCGCCTGCACGAAATTAGAATGCGAAAAGACTACATTACCTTTTTTGGGTGAGTCGTTGGTGAACGAGAATCGAATTCTCTTCACGTTTCAATATCTTCTTGAGAAATTTTTTCGAATACTTTTCCGCGAAGAACGTAGATACTGGATAATTCAGAGGTGATAAAAATATGATAAGAACGAGCTTGTTTTGAGAATTTTTGAAAGAAAGCAGAGGAAATTGGGGGAAAGGATAGGGAAGCGATAAAGAAAGCAAAACACATTTTACTACAGAACAGAAATAGCTTCTGATTTCTTGTTCTAGCTAGGAATTTTAAATGGCGAAAGAATAATTCGATATATATCCGATTTCTTTCAGAATGGTGGACCGTGTGAAAGACAAATTCGACTCGTACTCGCTGAAGATGTTTCCTCTAAAGGAGAAATGTCTGAACGCGCTCTACAACATGGTCGCGTGGACCTACATAGACACCCGCGATTTATCGAAGATACAGAATAGCCAACGTAAGAGAACGTACTTGAAACATCATCTGGGAATTCGAGTTGCCGAGCTACCACGCGACAGCGACATTGGCTGGTTAAAAGCGACCGATAGGAAAGAAACTCTCAAGACCTACCGCAGGTTTCTTCTTTTTCTATCGCGATATGTATTCCTCTCAAACGTACTAAATATTCTATATTAAACGTTCTTCTGTTTCATCTTTAAAATTTAGAAGGCTAGCCATGGCCTCGGAACCTTTGGAGCTAGCTTGGCTGTTCCACGAGTTCTCGAAATACTTGATCGAAATCCGTCGTTACGATCTGGCCAGATTCTACGGTAAAAAGGCTCGAGACATGGGACAGGAAGCAGGCAACGAGCAATGGATGTTAAATTCTCAACACCTCTTCATTCGGATCGAAATCAGTCAAAATTACCGCAACGAAGCGAAAGAGGCGGCTCTTCTGGCACTGTCCAGTGCTAAGAAGCTTGGCCTCGACTTCCTCATCGACTTCTACAGAAACGCGATCGAGGTGATCGACGACATGGACATGGAGAAGTT
This sequence comes from Bombus soroeensis, assembly GCA_014737365.1. Lineage (NCBI taxonomy): Eukaryota > Metazoa > Arthropoda > Insecta > Hymenoptera > Apidae > Bombus > Bombus soroeensis. Next base: position 99,216 of record JACXIL010005366.1, read on the forward strand.
GCTGGCGTTCGACGCGATCGCAGCGAGGCAACAGCTGATATTAAATTTAATGCCAGACGATATGAAAGCCGAGGTGGATTTTCTTTGGAGGCGGATGGACGCGGTTCCTGCGAATCGTAGATTGTCGGTGATGCCTGGCTGCAAGCCCGTGGATCGCAAGTTCAAGCTGCCCTGCAAGAGGATGACCATATTGCCCAGTCCTCCGCGAGATCCCGAGAAAGAGGCCAGGAAAGCTCTACTGGCGCAATACGAGTCCTCCAAGGATAGACCTAGCTTCGCGGACTTCCATGAATAACGTTTAGAGTCTGAAGTCTCGCGAATGTCGATCCTGTTCGTCCGGTTGACTGTGTCACCAGGTTCGCGAGTACGAAGCATAGCCTGGTCGGTGAACGAGAACCACAGCTTTGTCGAAGCGCTACAAGTTATACAAGGGTGGACTTAACGTCGTGTACCTTGATGAATATGAATGGCAATGACGAAGCGTAAAGTTACGAGTATAGGTACTAAGTTTCGTTGATCTCCGATAAGATTTTGAGGACTTTGAGAAGTTGAAACTGTTATCCTTGACAAGTGAGAAGCGTATACTTGTTATAAACTTTTGGACCAAGATTGGGCCAGCCTTCGTTGCACTTGGCTGGTTTCGAACTATAAAGCCTCGCAGATAGATACGAAATTTCGATACGTGTTTAGGAAGCGAGAGTTTAAGGAAGTCGAAGAGGCTAGAACCGTCGTCGAATCGATAAATGAAAAATGAGGATATTCCTGGCTGTGCGAAAGAGAGAATGGGAAATTTCTTTGGATTTTTTCACAGTCTAATCTACGATTAAAGCTTCAGAACTTCGAAAGAGAGTGGCGTTTAGCGTTCGAGTGAATTTTTCTCGGTTCTTTAAGGGATAATCTTAGACGTTCTGGCGGTGCTACAGTGTCGATCTTCTTGAGAATGGTTCTATGAAAGTGGAATGAGTATGACATAGCGTCGTATTCGTTAGTCTGTAACGCTTTATCTCCGCCTTTAGGTTTGCCCAGGTGAAAAAGATAGAATTGATGGCAGCTGGATTTTCCGCGCAGACTCTGGAAAATTGCGCCAGCTAATAGGATAAGTTCTCTCGTTGTCTGCTTGCGCTCTGTTAAATGGATAGTTCAAGTTCCTCTGTTGAAGTCCATTGCGAAAATCCGATTGCAGATCGATTAACAAAATTTGCGTTTAGTCCGCCAACGTATACTCTGTTAATGTAATTGTATAAATTTAGCTCGCAACTGTTTCATTGATTTTTTTTTTTTATGAAACGATTACTCTCACTTGCAAATTCACAATAATATTCATTCTATTTTGTATGTGTATGTGCGTGCGCGTAAGAGGATTTAAAAAATATAAATCGATCTTTTAGAAATAGCTGAAATTGTAGTATAATCCGGATGCGTAAAGCTTCCCGTTCATATTTTCAAATATCGTAAAATTATTGGCAAACTTCAAAGTATTATAATTATGGCAAAATTCAGGCGAGATTTCAACCGGACAAACGTCAGCGTCGGTTTAAACGTTGATGGCGGTCCTCGCGAGCAGAGGCCTGAGAGGCAACTCGGAGGATTTGAACGATACAAGAAAAGCGGTGGAAAATGCGGAGAGTCGCGCGCGTCTCGATTACAAGAAAAGCGATTGTAAGGTGGTCTCGAAGAATAATCGAGAATACGCGCAATTTTTGCATCGCGAAGCTGATCAGCTATACCGCAGGCAAGATTTGCAAACTTTTTATATTTTATTCCCTTCAAAAGATTCTAAGAGACTAACCACTCCGCCCAAGAAGTAACTTTTACAAATTGGACAGTTGACGTCTTCAATTTCATTCACCAACTTTCGACAGCGTAATTTTCCAAGCAAATCTTTTCACTTTAAAACGCGGCCTGGAATAGCGTTCGTATATCGCGTTAGAATTTATTTTGTAAATGTTGATACACCGACGTTTTGATAGAATTGAATTTTTCGAGAATACAGGCAACAAAGCGACGAAGCAACTGGTCGTGTTTGCGTTCGTTTCGTTATCAACGTTCTACTATCGTTTTATAAACTTTCCCTTTGGATCGAGTGGAAGCGGAAATTTCAAATCGAAAGTCGAAATAGAAACTAAACCGCAATTATTGGAATTGTTTCGCTTGAAATTTAATTGCGCGCTTCGGTCAGGCCTTTACTACGCATCGATTTCAACGATTTCATCAACGAAATGAATTTATTTCCTTGAAATGGCCGTACAGACTATTGGAGAAACCGTGACCGTATCGTTTAATCACTTTTGCATAATTAATCGCAGGGTGTGATCAGGCTGAATGTTCCGCCACTAAAGACGTCATGATAGAGTTACGTCGATGACAATGTTAGCTCTCCCATCGAAATTCGATTGTCTTTTAGTATATCGCGTGTTGTTGAAATTTAATACGTTACGAAATGGATTTCACACATACAGATGTGTATCGTAATTAATGGATTAGGTTTCATTCATTATACGTGCGGTAACGTTATTTCAGATTGTTAAAGCGATCATCGATGGACTCTCGTTTGTTACTATTCAAATTGTATTTCGATTTAAGATAATATTCTTCGATAATACGTTCAAAGGTAAAAATCTTCAAAATAATCTCCTCCGTAGCTCCAAATATGCGATAACAAGCGAAATGAATGTTTCGAGTTGTACAAAATTTTTGATATGGTACATTCAAAGGAATTACAGAGTAACAATTTGACGAGATCTTAGACATTATAGCAACGCTTCAAAACCACATGAATTTCAGGCGATATAATTTCGAACGATCGAATAATACAGCGAAACTACAAAATCGGATAATTTTTGCCTGCGTTATTACGCTCGTGCAAATATTACAAATTCTTTGTCATACGATCGGTAAGCAGACACGGTAGCACGTGCACAGCTCGAAACCGAAACCGAAACCGAAACCAGAGCGATAGAACGTCCGAGGAATTTACAGACAATTGTATTGAAACGCAATCCACCATGTACGTATTCGTCTGATTCAAACTATGACAAAGCATTAACTGAAAACTTTTCATTGGCTACACATCTGATTAAATTTCCTATTTCCGTTATAATCGTATTTAACAAAGAGCGATTGGCGTGTGTCACCAAGCGCCTCTTCCAACCGTTGCATTTTCCATAATTTCTGGCATTTTGCGCGTATACTCCAGGCGTCGGTTAATTATCGAAATTAGCTCATCGCCACGGTACACAAGGCAACGACCGACGACGCGGTGTTAAAGCGTTGTTTAAACAGGCCCTTGTCCTTTCCCCGTGATTAATCGTCAGTCCATTTCGCCGCGGCTAAACGAACGAATTTTGAATGTTGCATCGCAATTTGCAGCGGTGATTACGAGTCGGCATTAGTACTGTATCATAGAGCGGCGAACTTGTATCCGAGGGACAGCAGTCACGGTGTTGCGGCTAGGAGGACCGCAGTGACGATAAGCTCTTGCAATAATCCATCGAAAGCTTTGCGGAAGGTTTTACCCAGCTCCGGAGAGCGATTAACGGCTGCCCTATGTCCGGAAACCGCGGCCATAATGGCGAACGAGCAACTGAAGAAGTCGCCCGAACCTACGTCGATTCCCGAGGTACTTAGGTACGTTACAAAATTTATTACCGAGTACGTGGAAAAATTTCGAAGCTGGGAAAAATGTTATTGAACGTTTCGTAGCAAAATCGAATTGAATTTTAACTCTGAATTTCTTTCATGCGAATTTCTATTTTGCGAAAACGACGATTTTCTACGATTGTTTGTCGCGCCAAGCCGTTTTAGAATGAAATTTCCAACATGTTCGATTAATAATGTGGATAACATCGGAATAAATTATTAGCAAGAAATATCGAGCGATAGTACGTAATAGTAGGCGAAGTGAAACTTTGTGCGGTTATCTGTTGCGAATGCTCGAGTTTCAAGGGTTTTTTAAAGCCTAGAACAGTGAAAAATTAGATTAGAATATAAAAGACCGAATTTAGCTATGCAGAGTTAAAATCAAATTGTTGGTGGAAATCAGAGAAGGCGAAAGATACGATAGCTTGTTGATTTATTTCATTTACCGCTAATAGGATTCTGATCCATCTAGTTGGTAGGATTGTAGTCTGGTAATGTAATAGACGATGCACGGTATTCATGATTTATGCGAGAGCGATCTATCTATAAGATGATATATTCATGCCACCTGTAAGACGATTGTCTACGTAAATTACAGTCTGTCGGATCTGTCTATTCTATGAGAACCTGATCTATACCGAGTATGATATCAATGCGCCTTCAGACTATGATTAAAGTATTCGAAATGTCGGGATAACGATTCGAAACGTGGCTCAGAATACGGATCGTCGACTGACGTCAATAGGAACAGGGATGGGAACCTCAGGGAAATGAATCGAACGTCTCAATGCGAATCGAGGCAATTAAATCATTTGCATAAAAACAATGCTCTATGGAATAGATTCTATCTCGTTACTGTTCTCCAATTTATATAATAATAGTCTAAGAACTCGATCTTCCAATATCTAAAGATATCTGACAAGATTTTCTGCCAATATTAACACTAGAATTTCTATTTAATTCAATTAAAATTAACTAGAATTTTCCCTGCTTCTTTTTTCTTTTAATTATTTATCATTCTCTACCAAAGTTTCTATATCAATCTAATTATAAAACGACCGCATTACTTAGGGTAGGCTGATATCGTATCAGCCGATAATTCTCAAATGAAAAAATTTTCAATTTCCATGCTTCAGAGACCGAGGCAAAGATCCTACAAAATAAATGATTAAACAATGCCCTTTTCTCCAACCCTTAGCTATTTCGACAGCCACAAAAGCTACTGGAAGAGCCTTCCGTCTCCTCGAATCTCCAATACTCAGCTAGCAAGATCCAAGATGATGTTCAAACAATTAAACATTCTTACTGAGACTACGTTGAAGAATCTAGAGGCGTCCTTCGAATCTGGAAAAGTATCCATCGCTCTGAAAGTCACTCAGGAGTTACTCGTGCTATCGGAAAGCTTGCCCGACCCTAGTCGCTATCAGATAGCTGCCTATCATTATTTATCCTTGATCCACGTGGCCATGGGAAGACACGACCGAGCTGTATGTAGCGTATCACGTTTGATACGTTTGTCGAAAGGTACCGGGGACGTGGTTCAGATCTGTCGGTCATTGGTGACCTTGGGAAAAGTGCATCTCAGCTTTGGACACCTCGACGCAGCGGCCAAGGCATGGGAGTACTTGTCCAAGCACTTGAAGAAACCGATTCCCGTGGCTTGGATCAAACACGAGATTGGCAGATGTTACTTGGAGACTGGAAAATATGAAAAAGCAATGGAAATGGGTTTCAGGTGCGTGGAAGCGGCAACGAAAGCCCATTCCAAGAAGTGGATGCTTAATGGAAGACTGTTGCTAGGTACGCGTTTGTGCAATTCATTTTTTCTCTGAAACCTATTATATTTGCAATTTTTATTTTTCTATTTATTTGAATGTACATTACAATCACTTCTCTCATTAAGAATTTTAAGCCACTTTTCTGACGTGGTACAATAACATGATTAAAAGTATAAAGTGTGTTTGATTCTAATTGAATCTAGTACTTAAACCTATGTGACTCGACGTGTCAAGTAATTGAGTAACTAGAGGGTTTTTTGATATTTCTGCTTTGACCGTGGGTATCTTGATGTCTCTATGTATTGTTTCATACCAAGGTGCATCTATTAGGGATCTTAGAGTTTTCGATTGGAAGCGTTGAAGAATTTCTATGTTGGAATTACTTGCTGTTCCCCATAGTTGGATTCCGCAGGTTCAAACAGGTTTTAATATGGCCTTATAAAGTGTAATTTTTCTCTGCGTGCTTAAGTTATATTTGCAATTCGATCTGGACTAATCTTATGTCGCGTGATATCGCAACTGTCATAGAGAAATATTAAAATCGCAAATGTCGTAGAAATTTAGGAAGATGGAAGAATAAATCGTCGGCGATCCGATGATCTGCGATTGTCTCGGTCTACTATATATTGTCTATTGTTCTACAATTTGTCCGTCCGGTGGTTTAGAACCTATTTAGCGCATCAGACCTCTGGTAGAACTGGCTACAGTCGGACACCGAAATCAATTTCCACGCGAGTACGATTTACACCCGAGAGCACGGAATGTCGATAGGGATAACGGCAGCGAAGGTAGTCCGGGCTGTTGGTCTGTGGGAACGCTGATACCGCTCGTTCCACTCGAATTACAATTAGTATCGCAATTTGACTACAGCGATAAGGAAAAGAGGCGGACGTACTACGATTTCGGATGAGACAAAATTACAACGTTTGCTTTAATCGTAAATAACACGTTATTAACTAAGACCATCATTTTACATACATATCCATCATTTTTACACATCCACTGCATAAACAGATTCTTTATCCTCATTTCTCTAATTTTTTTGTTCTTCCTCTTCGTAACCATTTTGAAATATCTTACGCGAGCGTGTGTTCTTTGTTCGCGTTGCGATCTCAAGCACTCGTTGTCGGTTTAAAGATTTTTTTGATCGTACGCTGCGGATCAACGCTCCGATTCATTCTTCTTTGATTTCTTTTTCAAGGTCAAAGCCTAGCGAAATTAGGCAGATTCGTGGAATCGCTGGAGGAGCTGCAGATAGCGGCGAAGATCACCGAGGAAGAGGGTGATACCCCGATGCTGTCCTACATCCGCGATCTTATCGACCAAGTGGCGCTCGCCCTCCGTAAGATCCCGTTCGAAAACAGCCACTGGGAGGTCGTCGAGTCGGTCATCTCGCACGACCAAAAAGCTAAGCAAGATCTGAGTCTGTTTGTCAGCCGCAAGGGAACGGTGACAACTACGGTATTCTCGCAGAGGAAAGCGATTATCGAGCGAAGAGACGATTCCGGCAACGAGGACACGTCGGATGACGAAGACGAGGGGATAACGACGCGGTCGAACAAGACAGCAAATTTAGCCCGCACTTACCGCGAATGTACCGCTCGATCGGATCTCGAAAAGGAACAGCGCGTTTCTCAAGGTGGTGCCACGTTCAGAGTAGATATCAAGAGGAAGAAAATTTCTCCTTCGTCTTCTAGCTCTTCCTTAACCTCTATTATATCCACCATCGATGCGCGAGAAGAAGAAAGTAGAAACGTCGAAGATAATTTGGAGAAGATAGCGGATAGAGGAGGAGACAACGTACAGGAGGAGGAAGATACGCCGAAGCGTGAAAATAATAGCACAGTATCCGGAAGAAGCGTGAACATGATGGCTACGTACGTCATAGAGGAGGAAGGATCGGCGTTGGAGAATGTAAAACAGGCGTCTTGTAACGAGGAAGAGGATAGCGAGAAAGCGACGGACAGAGGATCCTGCAAGTTGGTCGGGTACGAGGATAAGATCGGGGAACAGAGAGGGGATATGCTAAATGTTCTCCGCGTGATCGAAGAGCTGGGAAAGAAGGACGAAGTGGAATTGCTGGAGATGCTCAGGGACATGCTGTTGTCGACCGACGAGGAAGGTCGACCAGACGATTTGGGGAATTCAGGGGATGGTTTCCGGACGTCGAGATCCGGCGCGGATAGGCAGAACGAGGTCGTGGGAAGTCGTTCGATCCAGACGACCTCTTTGCCGTCGAGCCCTCGCAAGCGTCACGCCGATGGCGATTTTCGTGACTGTGCAATGCCTTTGGAATTTAATTAATGTTAATCTTTTCATAACTTGTTCGCACTATCGTGTAACTTTTGGCAAACGTAGAATATTTACTAGTGACGTATCATTTTGTTCTTTTTCTCTGTGGAAAAAGTGAACGACGGTAATTTTGGAAACCATGTGGCAGGCTTTTCGAGAGCAGAGATCAAAGGAACGTTAACTGAAAGGAAAATTATACGAGGAATCGATGGTAAAATTCCTGCTTCCACGAAAGAGAGCGGAAAGTCGGTTTCATATCCGTCGAAATAGAAATTTGGTAATAACATTGCGCGAGCAACAAGGGGAAATCCTGGGATTCCCTTTGAAGAATTCGTAGGATCAAGAGATTAAGAACCTCGGCGTAAGCCTGATCAAATGTGGGATACAGCTCAGCCAGAGCTCGTTAGCGTAATGAAAAAAACCTTCACCGATGAAAATCCTTGTCACCTGCTACGCTTAATTTACTCAACGACTCTATTCGTTTAAAAGAGCGTTGCACCAGCTGCGCAGCTCTCCTTTTTACGAGCGTGTTTCAGCCAATCGAAACCACTCGAGCTTCGGCCGTGAATTATCGACCAATTCACTAACCGAGACTCTCTCGAACCAGAGATTAAAGGCTCTCCATTTTAACGACACGTACAATCAAGGAACGAGCCATTATTCCTTCACATGTTCTTCACTTGCACCTCGATCAGCCTAATTAGCTCGTTATCCACGCGAATTCAATTCCAGGACCCATCTTTGTTGTATCATGAACGATCGAGAGTGCTGGTAAATTAAGCAGGAATCGATCGAACGATTCGGCGTTGTTTTCGCGGAACGTGAAAGCTGTGCGGAACGTTCCATTTGTCGGACTACGAAATAATAAAAACGCTGACAGAGTCTTTCTTCCTTGGTGTATCACGATTGTTCGAACACATCTGTGGAAATCCGTTCTTTGACCGTTGGTAATGCCAATGAATATTCAGTCGGCCGTTTATAATTCTTGGTTGTATGGCTATGCAGTATTTTCTGATCAAAAAGATGGAAAAAGAATTCGCAGGAAGAAATCGAAGGATATTTCGACCTGGTGCGCTTGCTTTTCTACCTTCAAGAATTCTTCGTGACGTACCATTACATGGAGTCCTTACACCATTGATCATTTCACGGTAAATCGATCACCTTTGCAGCTCGACGATGAAATATTTACGTATAACGTAGTGCAGGTGAAATTAGGGGCGATGGCGTTAAGTTATCACTTTGCTGATTCGATTTGACGTCGAGACTGCGTCAAAGTTTTTATATTATTTAGAGATATTCAGGTTAAATTGGCAACAGAGTTTCTATCCAATATTCGAACTTTCTGCCAAACTAGGTAGACCAGGAATGTCGCGTTTCGGAAACTGGTTTGAAAATTCCCAAAGCGCCGAAAGGGCGTTGAAAAGTGTCAGTGTCCAGGTGGAACGTGCGTGTGTAGGCACAGGGGAGGTTCTCGTCGAGTAAGAAAGAAGGCAAGGGTGGGAACTGTGAGAACACGCCAGGGAGGAAGGTACTCTCAGTGCTACCTGTTGAGCTACCTATGTGTTCTCGGCAGGCCTCTTTTGTATGGTCATCAAAGCGCCTGGAATAGCTCTTCGTGCTCGTGTTTTTCAAGTCTCCAGCCGTGGGACGTGGCCGTGAGCAGAAGCAACCGGACCGACCACTTGAATCCTCCCTATTTCACGCCATCCCGCTGGCGTACATGCTCTTGGAACGTTTGTTGCCTCTCTTAAGGGATCGTTGCTTTTGTCACGAGTACTTTAAAGCGTAGTCCACTGTCTGGACCAGAGATAATCTTTGTCTCTGTAGCGTGTTCCGTGTAATGTACACGTAGTTTAGTGTAAAGTGTACGTTACGTAATATAACGCGAAGAAAAGTGTAGATCGTAAAGTTCAGTGCGTAGAATATAATAGTCATTTATCAAAGCGTCAGTTATTTCTCCGAAGTAATTGAGACCGAGGTGGCTTGGAAAATCGAATTGTTCGATAATGAAACATGCGTGTACTTGCCTAGTTGATAGCTATAGGAATTAACGCAAAAATTGCTTAACGGATACAAGAGTATCAGTTAATTCATTTTTAGTAGATATTTTTTCGGATCTTTCGATTAAAATAATCGTTATTTTCGATCAAATTTTTATACGCGTTTGTCAAATCAGACCATTGCGCTGCACCGCTACGGAATCGTGGAATTTCAGGTTGAATCGATAACGCGACCGTGACGTTTCTCTTCTAAACTAAGCAATTTGCGGAAGAAGATGCTCGAAACGAAACTCCGACTTGTTTTCGTGACCGTGCCTCGAGATTCTTCTATCAAGGTTTCTGGTCCGCGGTTTCCTGAAAAGTTACCGTTATTTTAAGCAAAAATATTCCCAAGTTTCCAGGAATTTCCAACGTGGTGGAAACGCTCCGACGGGAATCCACGAAACTTCCGACCTCCTGCGTTAACAATCGGAACACAACCACTGTTCAGCTTCTAAATTACTGCCAGATTACTATTTTATCTTTATCACGATGAAATTCATATCTTTCGGTGTCGTACTTCTGGGATAAGAGGATCTGTTAATTTCTTTTCCATAAAGAAAACTGTTTGCAAGATCATCTAAATTCTAATTTTCTTGAATCCTATTATACTATCTTCCATCTTGTATAATCTAACTTCCGATTTCAGCAAATTAAAGAATTTTAAAGGAGAAGAGGAAATCGAGCGAGGCAGAGTATTGTCGTATAAAGAAGACGCGTTTCATCGAATTTTCGTACGATCCTGGAACTCTCGTCTGAAACGCGTCACATTGAAACTCGACGAACGATCCGTATGTTTTCGTGTACTTGAACCGTGTCGTTGATAATTATTTTTACCCCAGGATCGGGTAAAAATTGATTTTCTCGCGATACGTGTTAATTGAACGCGAAACGGGCCGTCTGACTCGAACAAGCGCTTATTAAAGCGCAATGGCTTAAAATTCACACCGTGTTACGTTTATTTTCGGTACGGTTGCTCGCGTGAAAATTCCAGTTAGCTCGTAATCCACCAGTTTCTCGTCCGTGAAATTTTATCGCGATAGAGTTGCAATGAGACTTAATCCAACTGATAATTAAGTAACTGGTTAACTCGACTTTGTTCGTTTTGGGAAGATGAAAATTGTCAAAAGACACAGACGAGAGTCAAGAAATCGATACTTAAAGACCGTCATAGGTGAAATTTCATCGCGGAGGAGTTCCAATGAGACTTAATCCAACTGATAATTAAGTAACTGGTTAATTCGAGTTTATTCGTTTTGGGAAGATGAAAATTGTCAAAAGACACAGACGAGAGTCAAGAAATCGATACTTAAAGACCGTCATAGGTGAAATTTCATCGCGGAGGAGTTCCAATGAGACTTAATCCAACTGATAATTAAGTAACTGGGTTAACTCGATTTTGTTCGTTTTGGGAAGATGAAAATTGTCAAAAGACACAGACGAGAGTCAAGAAATCGATACTTAAAGACCGTCATAGGTGAAATTTCATCGCGGAGGAGTTCCAATGAGACTTAATCCAACTGATAATTAAGTAACTGGTTAACTCGATTTTATTCGTTTTGGGAAGATGAAAATTGTCAAAAGACACAGACGAGAGTCAAGAAATCGATACTTAAAGACCGTCATAGGTGAAATTTCATCGCGGAGGAGTTCCAATGAGACTTAATCCAACTGATAATTAAGTAACTGGTTAACTCGAGTTTATTCGTTTTGGGGAGATGAAAATTATTAAAAGACACCGACGAGAGTTAAGAAATTAATACTTAAAGATCGTCATAGGTGAAATTTCATCGCGGAGGAGTTCCAATGAGACTTAATCCAACTGATAATTAAGTAACTGGATTAACTCGATTTTATTCGTTTTGGGGAGATGAAAATTATTAAAAGACACCGACGAGAGTTAAGAAATTAATACTTAAAGATCGTCATAGGTGAAATTTCATCATATGCAGATTTCAGTCGTAATATAATCAAAATACACGCCGCGCTGAATCCACGTTATTCGCGAGAATTAGACCAGCCTATTTGCTCGAGGGATGAAACGTTTCTAATTTTGTGGTCGTATAACGTTGACTCACGTATTTATTATGTTGGTCAACAGCGGTGCGCTTGGTTCTTTGCTGTGGAAGGAACGCAATTATAGCGACAGGGAAAAGGCTGTCGAGGATGGAATGCATTATTCATTTCATCGAGTGACTGTATAATGGCTTAATCGAAGTTTTACTTAGAAAGAAGAAGAAAAAGGGGAGGATTTTTGTTCGTGCGCAGTGAAGAATAGAATTATCTTATTTTCAGTCTATTTGTAACCGTGCAAGTATTCTGGTAATCTCATCGGAGAGCTTTTTAGGCTTTTTTATACGATGGCGTGATTCAAAGTGATTTATTTGCATCGCAGTTGGAACGGTTAATAGCAGTTTCGTTTTACAAGAATAATCGTTCGTATAAAACCGGCAGCTTGGGACCAAACAATTTGCCACGGGAAATAAATTCTGCCTGGTTTGTTTCGGTGTGTCGGTGTAATCAATTTTGCATCGTTTGGATTCACTTTTACCTCTTCCTGGTTTACTTTGGAAAATAAATTAGCAACTTTTTTCTCTTGCTCTTCGCCGGAAAGTTTCGCGCTCTTTGGATATCAACGTATAGAAAATATTAATACAAGGAGTTCGCGTTCGCGAGACGGTGAAATACTTAAGGCACGGGGAACGAATTTTAAACTCGGGGGCAAAGGTGGAGCCTTTAATCGAGAAGACACCGTTTAATCGATTTCCTCTTTAACGCGCTGTTCGAAACGTTTTAACCATCCATCCCATGGCGATAGCGGTGCAACAACGATCTTCGTAATCTCGTTGATCCCCGTGGAACGACTTTCAACAAATTCTTTAGAGATATAAGATTACCTGACAACTATTCGTCTTATGGTCATTAAGGGAAGCGATAGTCATTAAAGTCTAACTTTCAGAAACTTTTTAAAAAATTAATTCACAAGAATAGAGGTACGTTCGATAATTTTTCTATTACACATGTACATGTACGTTAAAGTGTAATGTAACACCGGAGATCGAAGTACCGAGCATATTTCGAGAGTAATCGTGTGGAAATGATTCTGGAATTTATTTCCATACAATTGTCTTCGATACGATTCTCGTTTTACATTCGATTCGAAGGTTCGACAGTTATTTGCTGAGAAATTATAAGCCCAGTGCCTGTTTTTCCTCCTGTTCTTAGCACGTTCTACCCGGTAGCTATTTGTATTTTATCCGATTTAACCTTCGAGTACGACTCTGCGACGATACGCGATCGATTTGTCTAACGCATGCACCAGATGTTCGCTTCCTGCAGTTTTACATTTTCCTATTCGTCCGCCCGTCCAGGATAACGTTACGAAAAATCGATAAGCGAGCTTTGCAGTCGAGATGCAGATACTCGTGCCAATGGTGAAGAAGAAGCCGTAGTTACGATCTGCACGAAGCGACATGCATCCTGACAAACATCGATATATCGGTAAGGAACACGAATTTTTTAACAAGCATCGATAAAGTTGAGATAATAACTTGATACAGAATTTTTCTATATCAAGTTGATCCTTTTGGAGGCACTGAAACTACGATATCTGGTTAGAATTCTTTCAATTATCGTGTCGGTTCATATTTTGACCGAAATCTACATCTACTTTCCCTGTTATCGTATTCTTATTTCTAATATAAAATGACCGTGAATATCGTAATGGCTCGTAATTTATTATTCTAATCCGATATATTCTATTTTTTATTTTTTAAATCGCTGGATAGCGTACATTTTTACTACGACGCAACAAAGAAATATTATCATCATTCGTTCCTCGTTAAAATTCTTGGTCTATCAGCTTTACTTTCGCTATATTCGCCATCGTATTTTCGTACACTCCATATCTGTTAGTTTGTTCCGAAACTTTCTTTCGTTTTATAAGCAAATAACAGCTGCACAATATTTGTTCTTTTATATTATTTTATCCAATTACGCACGATTTATTTCGTTGCAGTAGAACAAAATATAAAACAAAAAATGTTGTGCATCTATTATTTCCTTACGAAACGAAAGAAACTTTCGGGGAGAACCCAACGCGTACATTTCTACAAACAGTTGAAGTAACGAAATTTGCCTCCGATTTATTCTATCGCTACCAAACGTCTGTAGAAACCGGAAGTATTCGCAATTTCGTTTCCGCTCGCAATATTTCCGGGTCGTATCGCGACGCATCGTATTTCCGTCCTTCCCATATATTATAGCGTTGCGCGCGTCGTCCACGAGGATAAAGCGATTGGAAATCGATGAACGAAGCACGAATCTCGTCGAAGCTTTCGAAGGCACGATCTTCCATGGTATTGTAAATCAACGTGCCACGGCCGAAAGTGGCGGCTCGTTGCGATATGCAGCTCGGCCAATTTTTCCCCTCGAGCGCGCACCAACACGGCCAACAACCGCTATTTCGACAAGCAACGTTGGATACGTAACGGGTTTAGCCTGGTTTTATAATTTCGTGCAGTCGATCCATCCGCATTCATTGCTCCTTGCGAGGTATTCAATTTAAACGAAGAAACAAAGAACAAGAAGATCGCGTCGAACGTGTTTAAATTTCTTGAGACGAAAGCAAATTAAAAATATACTTGTAAATGAACCGTGGATTTTGATGTATTTATAGGAAATATTTAGCAGCAGATGGAAAACTATGTAAAATATCCAATGTATTGGGTTGGTAACTAAGTGATTGCGGATTTTGTCATTAAATGGTATTGACAAAATCCGCAATCACTTAGTTGCCAATCCAATAGTAGATACTCGTTACGATATTTAGTAATTTTCCATCCAGGTTTCATTTTTTCAATTACGTTCATAAAGATATGAATTCGCATAAATATCCGTAGTTTACTTGTGAATAATGTTATTCGGATAATCGAGAGTCTACATTTTCCCGAACGAAAATCATATTTCTGTAGTCGAGAATAATCAATACCGTTATTATCTGATCGGAAGTTGTGCATTAAAATTAGATAGTACGCGTGAGGGGTCGATTGCGTGTGCGTGATTCTATAGAGATGCTTGAAACGTAATTTCGTAATTAGCGTAATTACTTTTTTTAGGAGTACGTTCTCTCCTCTTTTTTTATTTCTGTTTCTAACGAACGATTACAGGTGAAAGTTGAGAAAGCTGAGAAGCATATAGTACGTAGTTTCCTGGAGAGGATTCGTACCGAAAGCTGTTCGTCGTAAAATTACAGGAGCTCGGAGTTTTTGAAAATTTTATGACGCCACGGGAGCTCCGGAAGCCTGGTCGCGTAACGTAATTACGAAATTCGGGTCGAGCTTGAATATCGCCGAAATATTTATTACACGCTGTGATTCCGGTAATCAGATACCGAAAACTTAATAACTTAAAAACTTAATACCGATACCGAAATTTAGCGTGCAAACTATTTCGTTGCTGAAGTTTCTCGACGAAATAACGAGCGAATAATGCTTCCGCGAGAACAAAATTTTCGCTGATACGAAAAACCTGTCAAAAAGTTTCTCACCTCTTTCCTTTCCTTTCCTTTCTTTTCTCTGTCGTTCGATAACGCCCGAAAGAATTGTTAATCGAAGGAGAGAAGTTTATCGTAACGAGAAAAACTCTAAAGTTTCTGGTTCGCTCGAAATAAAAATGATACGTTTTCAATCGTATTCGCTCGACTGGCAGGAGATCCAGGCCACGTTCGTCCATTTTACTCCGCTACTTTCGAATAATCCGGAATCTTTTCCAGGCTTTACGAGACGATCAAGGAGATTTCCTTGCGGCTCGATATAGCAGCTTCGAGAATAAGAAACAATCGATGAAAATCCTTAGATATCAATGGAAAGGGGACACTCGAGTCTGTCGACTGTTCCTTAAAAAAAATGAACCAGTTCGTAGACGATGTTTGAAGAAATCAGCTCGTAAATCCGATTGCCTTCGATCGCGAGAAAGATAATCTTCAAAGCGATGCAAAATCGTAGAACCATTGCCGATTGATAATAATCTTAAATGAAATAACATTATGGAATATCGTAAAAATTATAATCTAACAAATTTGTCCAACTCGTAATCGTCGTAAATCGACAACGTTTTATCTCCTCTAAACGACGTATCACTTTGCACGATTCAATTTATAAAATTGAAAGGATCGGAAGAAAGAGTTGTTCGTTTTGCCGAGAAGAAACGAGGCATGGTGTATACGCTTCGTTTCGTGGCATCTGTTCGAGTCCTCCGCGACGTCTTACCAGCGACGAGGATCTTCCACTTCGGTATCCACGTCTCGAGCACTCTCTGTCTTTGCATCGAGGTTATTCTCGGCACGACGTTGGCCTAGACATCCGAACAGCCGTTCAAACCTTCCGCTTCACGGTTTTTCTCGCTCTACGTTCCTCTTTCCACGACAGAAAAAACATCTTGTTACGCTTCGTAGCTCGAGAGAAGCCACCTTCCAAGTAGAACAAGGAACACGCCTCCGCTCACTTCGTAGTTATTACTGTTCTCTTATTTACACAGTCGACACACTGTCCTACGAGCTCCCTTTTCGTCGCGAGAATTGATAGCCAGAAAAACGACATCCAGACGTTCCGCCGTTCTGAATGTTTTACAGCGCCTGCGTTTTTTCACGCCATGAATAAGAGAAACGAGGGCAACAAGTTGGCGAAGAGAACTGCAAGCCTCTCAGGGTCTTTTCGAGGATTTAAGAAGCCAAGTTTTATTCCAGGAGAATACCGGTGGTGTAAAATGCTGCTTGTTTACATAGGTGAAAGTAAGAGGCAGAGAAAAGCGCGTCGGTTATTCCATATCCACTAGATCGCGATTTTAAATTCACCCGAGAAACATGTTTCCTATTTTTCACTTCTTGCGGATCGCTTGCCGCAGCTATCGTTTTATAACTGCAGTATGTTATTACGAATGTAGCTGCACTCCACAGTAAACTTTCCAACGGTCTCTGTCCCGTGGTTCGCTACACAAAGACCCTATTCTTCGCTAAGATGATCGCCAGATGTCGATACATCCTCACGGAATATTTTCAGCTAGTCCAAGGACTTCCTACAAATCTTAGGATTTATTTAGCTAAGGTCCTCCAAACGGGCAAATAGTCTTTCTCTTAACAGGCCCTAAATCTATCACACCTTACGGCAAGATACGAGAAATCTGCTTTTCTCACGTACGATGTCACCCGCTAGCAACCTTCTCTCAAGGGCGGTTAGCATCCTTCTTCAACCACCAACATAGAAATTAACCAATTAGCAGCAACGTCCACTTCCCTCACTTTCCGAACGAAGGCTTTCCTCGACGAATCCGACGATCTCGTATCCTTAGACACACCCTGTCATAGATTTCCTCTGCAGCGTCATCGTGACGGAAAGTCAGTCAGTCAGACATCGTCGTTACACAACAGTCGTTAGACCGAGTCCGTAGACGTCAATTAGAGTCGATAGTCGATCCGAGTTTCTCGACATCTTAGCAATTATCGTTCGAACTTGTATCGTGCATCGAAACGCTCCAACCGAAGTCGAACTTGTAATCGCGAATCGCGAACCGCTAATAGCAATCGCGAGTGCTACGAAAAGTGTACATAAAAGTATATGTTAATAAAGATATATTGTTGAATATACTTGTTGCGAATTGTCGACTAAAGAGCAACCGGTCAGGTCAAACCGATCGGTCGACATCGCGTACTTCGAACGACTTAACGTTCAAGGTGGAGGAGATTAAATAAATCGAGTGTTAGATTTATTCAGCATTGTATTTGCGCTAGTATTGTATAATTTAACGTAGGAAGTGATGAATATTAAGATCTTGTTGGGAGTCAAGTCTTTAACACTAAACTTACTGGCGCGGTCAAATTGACCGCTCTCGGAACTTGTACACAAATTTAATTATATTTAAACTTTATCATATCGCTTCATAATTTCTGACTTTTCCTAAAACATGCATACGATATAATTTTTGGTATTTAATTTTAGTTTGCTCTTTTATTTCCTGAGAAAAATGTGTACTCTGCCTTGCCTACCGTGAGCTGTCATTTTGACCGCCCGACAAAATATGTTAGTTGTTCTTAAAATAAATGCAATCAGTACAAGGAAAAGGCTATCTCAAGGTCCGATGACAAATAAAATCAGTAATAACAAATAATACCAGCTGTTACACCCGTAATCTTGTCATAAAACAATCCATCCCTCGATCAAGATAGCCACCAGCTGTCAAGAGAGAGCTGGCAGGACTTCAGTTCATAATATTTTTAGGGATATGCTGAACGGCATATAATGAAAGGACAAGTAGAGACAGCATTTTATCTTACCAAAAGTAAATTTGGACGAAATTTTATGAAAGTTCATCATTTTATATGCATTTAGTTACAAATTAGCCATTATCCAAGTTAAATCATAAAAACTATTTCTTCTTTAATCACCGGTCATTTTGACCGCACACGGTAGGAACAGGTGTACACGAAATGTTGGTAGGTTTAGTGTTAAACCGTACGGTACGATGGCTGATTATGAACTGAACTCCTACGTTGCTGATTCTCTCTCCCAGTCGTTGGGTTTCGTCTGTGCCTCGTGTCCTTCCGGCTGGTCCTTCCCAGAGGACTTTTTACCTGACCTCGGAGCCGTTAGGTTTACAGCTCTGGGAGGACATGTAATTCGGAATTTCCTAAAGAAAGGAATGGGCTTGTCCGTGCCATAAACGGACGGCACTCAAAATTCCGAACAATACTCAAGTGTTTCTCCCGCACCTATCATGACCTATCCAGGGATTATTGTTCGTCTTTACGCCAACTTATATTTCTGAATTGGCTGGTAATGTCGTGGTAATGTCGGAAGACACTGCTAGAAGGAGGTTGAGTTAGGTTCGAGTTAGAGTCCAGCCAAAATTAATTTTGCGTAGGTTAAATTTCGATTACGATTCGATTGATTCACGCCGGATCAACTCTTGCGCTCGATCTATGTACGTAAGGAATCTTCGAATTTCACAGAAGCTTGAAACGTTGCAGAGAGTGAATTTTCAGGAAAATACAACCGTCGCAAAGATTTAATTTCGAAGTAACTTAATTCACGAAAGAAAGGGACATCCGAAAGAATACACAGAAGAGTCTAGTGTACTTTAGTCGTTATCGAGCAACGTGTACCTCGTAGTTACAGGAACGTGCCGGGCTGCTATGAACCGATCTCGGACACGGGACAACCCGATAAGCATCGTTAACGTCGTTATTCGTAGTTGGCGGGCCTCGAATGGCTAATTAACTTTGTTGGACGGCGAGACTCGCTTTGTTCGTTGTTCGTAACACCGATGGGCCAACTTGAAAGACAGCTCCACCGTGCAAATTGCACTGCCAATTAATATGCCGAGCTGCACACACGAAGGTGGCTCGCTTTAAAACCGATATACTCGTCACACCACCTTCGTTCAGGCTTTTACCCCTGCAGCTTCGTCTCACCTTCTATCGGCGATTACTTTTTTACTTTTGTTTTTACCATAGAGATCGGGCAACTTTCGAGCACGTCGTTGAAAAAGTCAGAGGTCAAAGGCGATAAAACACTGGTGGTGGTTCGTCGACGCGCATCGATGATAGTTTTCTCTATTCTCAGCCCTAATTACAGTTGGTTCTTGGCAGTGTAACAATTTCTGTCGTGAACGACATAAATCATACAAAAGCAAGATTTTTAAAGACAGGAAGATTTCTCCGATACGTTATAAATTGCAATATATCAGTAAATGTGCAACTTTCCGATGAAGTTTCCTTCCTCATTTAGATTACTCAATTTAGATAACTAAACACGAAGTCGTTGTTGCTCCTCTGCACGCAACAGCAAGTCGGAGCTTAAATATGGATTGATGTTTGTGATTGGTTTTTTGGTATGGAACGAGCGTTTAAGAGACGCGAATGAGGAAAATTCATGGAGCAGAGGGAAAACAGGAACGAACGCCGATCGAGCCGATTGCTCCAACGATGGATTGGACAGCACTTTTGATAGAATTCAAAACGTTCAATCGTCGATGGCATTCGTGGCCCGCTTGTTCGTTTCGTGCCTCCAGTCGACGCTCCATTGTTTTCGCAAATATTTATTTTCGCCACGTTTTCGTTGCTGCGATTTCACCCGAACAATGCGCCACACTGCTTTATGTTTTGCGCGTCGAAACTATTAACGATACCTTGGGAATGCTTCGAGGGGAGAAGAGCAACGAACTTTTATTATTTTTCTCCCTTTCATTTCGGAGACTATACAGAGAGAAAACCTCGGCAAGTCCATTTTTGTCCACTGATATCACAAAAGAACGATATTTTATTATTACGTTGTTGAAAATGGAAAATAATTCTCGATGTGCCTTTGGAAAATGCCAAAGCTCCCAAAAGTGTCTTTTGAATAGTAATTCTTTAAATTAATTAATTAATTAATTATTATTAATTTAAATTCTGACTAATTTTAATATTAGAAATACGTTATTCTATTATTTGCAGAACGACGTCAAGTTGAGAATTACGCTAATGCAGTCTGGTCCGGACCGTCCAAGATTCTCTTCGTAGCCTTTGGGTGATTTTGAACCGGACTAATAACTCGTCGTGGGACGCCTTGGGAAATTGCAAGGACATCGTAGCATGCGAGCAGCTTAGTTTTAATTAATCATAAAGTAGACATACATACGTAGGCTATAATCTACGATTTATGGTATCTTCGTAATTATGTAATCTTCTTAAGATCTCTATGTAACCGTCGGTGTGACAGATAGATGGTGCGTAGTATATCTTTACTTTTTAAGTTTTGCGTTCAAGTATCAGTTTTAACTCTCAGCTTGGACAGCGAACGTGGGATGCGTGCATCTTGGTATTTATTAATCACAAGATAAATATACGCTAATAAATTATTAGTATCCGCCGTGTAATGTCGCGGGTTATGAAATATCGAGGAACGTATGCGTTTTAGTTTTCATTAATTTTAAAATAAATTTATCTAGGCCAAGTGGATCGCGCGCGCTTTTACTACGAAGATACGCCGTCTAAAAGCGAGAAGTTAAAAGCTTCTTTATCAAATCTTTTTAAATATTAAATTATCAAATAGGCCAGTTGAACAGTACAAAGGCTGTCGGTAGAGCTGCGAGCTAATGTACTTCAGTTTGAGCAGGTTTTAGCGCTAAGATATAGATTAAGTTAATTTTAAGCCTCGGTATCTGACGGCTGGAACAACGAGGCACTTAATAAAATAAGTTTCTTAGTTTTAGACCATAGTTCTAACGCTTGATTTTAAGTCTCAGTCTTAAGTTGCTTTGTTACTTTTAAGCTTTACTTTGAAGTCTTAGATTTAAGTTGCGCCGTTAATTTTGAGCTGTAGACGGCGATAGAAAGTTGGTGCGCGCGAGTCGATTGCTAATTTTTCGTAGCCGAGCTGTCGTTCGATCACCTTTCAGGAAAACGCATAATTTTAATAAATATCTGTGTAAGTTTTAGTTTTAAGCTGTTTGTTTTAAGCCTTAGTTTTAGCATATTGATGAAGATCGGGCACTCGATTGGTAAACGTATCTATCCATAGCAGTACGATTTTGATGATCTTTCGCTCTTTTCGTTGATATTTAGCGTTTCGCACTGGACGTGATCAGTCTGTTTGGGTTATCGATAATTGAATATCGATAAATCGCTGATTCTACTTGATAATATATTTTATCTATACCTCTATTTTTCTATACTTGAACTTCTTCTATACTTCTATACCTGAATTCTATACTTGATAATATATAACTGACAATTGATTTGAGAATACAAAGAGGAAAATTGTTATTTCTTATGTTTCAGGCACATGAAATTACAATTTTGTTTGAAACTAATTAAACCAATCATTTATTCTACATACCATCTTTGATTTTGATAGCGTGTAATGTCTCCCGAAAATTTATTTATTATTGTAAAAGAATAGAATTATGTGCTTCCTTGCGATTATAGGATATCCTGTTCTATGTTCTGTCTACAATTTCATACAAGATTTTAATTTTAATTCAAATCGATACTATATCGAATCGATAAGGTGGCAGGCGATAGGAAAATGGCATGGGGTGTCAGATGAGCCCCAAAACCTGGCACTCGGAAAAGCATTGAATGTCACGTCTACTCCTGTAGCTCGTTTGTAACAGAACACTGGTATTTGCAACGTCGATAATTGTTCGTGAAAATGACGACGAAACCTGATGGAAAAGCTACTGAAAGGTCGTCAGGAGGGTAGAGCAGAGGGAAACGGGGTCGAAATGCGGTTCGTTTGGCCTGCAGAATCTCGTTCGCGGCGTTCTTTCCTGTGTTCGCCGTGGGCTATTCTCTTTGAGTCGCGGAGAAGGAAGCGGCGAGCTTTCAAAGCGATCCGCGAGAATAGACGGAGATCGTAGCAGCCGGAATTATAATAAATAAGTCCGTGAGGACGACCCTGGTCGTCTTTGAAAACGACTTCAGAAATACTCGTGTTCATCCACCTACCAAATGAATATTCCCATTTCGACGGTATTCCACCAGACGATTGCTTCGTTTTACGTTTACGATCTTTTTAAAATTCTGCATCGTGTGACCACTAGACACGATCGAGCCTCCGTTTCCTTTTTTCCCGCTTGTCTTCTTCCGCACGTCGAGAATCTCATTTATGCGCCCCTCTCGCGATTATTTTCTCGCTTGCAGACAGTTTCTCGAATATTTACTCGCACGAAGAGTTAGTATTAATCGGGTTAAAGCAGATAGAATTGATCAGTATAGATATCTGGAAATATAGACGAAGCGAGAAACGGTTCGTTCATTTATGGAAACAATTTTTCAATACAGAGAAGAAACTCTTTTCTTTTCTTTTCCAGAGAGACGAACGCTAATTTAATTCGCCTTGTTCTTCCCTTTTTTCTTTTTTTTTTTAGACGATGAAATTGATAAATGAATATAATAAAGCGGCGTTGACTAATTTGCCTCCTGACAGGTTAATCGTGGAGATGTAGCCGATATTTTGTATTTATTAATGCGATTAACTCTAAACAAATGAATTATAAGGTTTCGTCCGGCGAGATCGTTGAATTTTATGTTGAAATTAAAGCGTTATTATTAGCGAGATCAGAAGTACGGAATAATTAACGCACACACGAGAGCCATTTTCAGAGGGATCGGTATTAATCGTCCGGTCGAGTATTTCGCGTTAATATACCGAGGTCACGAGGTCTTTCGTGTCACGGTGGAAAAAAAGGGAGGAGAAAAAAGATAAAAAAAAATGAACGAAGAGGAGATTTCGTTTGAGGACGATACGAAAAAAGGGAAGGAGATTATTTATTAAAGCGTGACCTCGGGTTGGTCGGGTCAGAGGATTTTTTTTGGTGAGGAACCTTTTAATAAGCTGCAGCGTGTTATAGTTAACGATGGTGACACGGTCAACCAGAAGGAGATTGCATATAATGCAACAGCTTTCGCTCGATAATATTTGAAGAATTCAGAGGAGAAACGATACGAGTGGAAAAAGATCCGTAATTTGAAGAAACCGTGATTAAAATAGAACTTTAACGAGGCATTCAGATGTGCAGAAACGTAAAATGAAATATTTAAAACGAAGCATTCTCTGCAATATTCAGGAAGCGAAGCAAATCTTTGTTTCTTCAACTGTGTTTATAAAAATATGAATTTGCACAAGCATTTACAGTCTACACGTTACTGTACGTATTCCTGCGCTATCTTTAAATCACCGATAATCATTTCATCGACACGATTTCACCGGCATCGAGTTCGTCGACGACGTTTTATCACCACCAATCGTTTCACCTACGTCGTCTTTTGCCGACGATCATTATACTTACCGCCATACGTTATCGTTGATTACGCATTGTACACCTGTATCTATACATTCGTTTCCGCGCATAAAAAGATAAACAAGTACAATAACTGTTGGTAAAAGACGATATCGATGAAACGATGGATCGTCGATGATTTAAAAGTAACCCTGTACCTCTTCATAAAGGTTTAAAAATGTCCAACAAAATTCAAAAATAGACAAATGCAGATCTTACGTTTCGTTTGCCGTATTTATTTCGTCTTTTTGCCTCTTCTCTTATTCTGATAGTTCAACCATGTTTTGCTCGTTCACAAAGTTACGTTTAAGTTTTTCACGCCGAATGATTCGAATAGAAGTTAGCTCGAAAGGTTAAGGTAGAAAGAAGCTGGTTTACGTTTCGTCGAGCGATTATTAAAACACACCCACGCATTATCAAGGACACATTGTGGCGAGGGTTTACCTTCGTGGAAGCGTAATTAATGTCGTAATTAAATGAATACTTAAGGGGAATCCCGCCTCGAAATTTAAGCAAAGTCACGTCGACGAATGGTCGTAGTTTATCGGATGAAAAATTCACAGAGGAAAATCTATTTTACGGTTTTCATTGCGTATCGCCTGCACTTTACTGGCTTCGTTCTAGACGACTCAAACGTACATATGCGTATGGTGTACACGGTGTACCTATTAGTCATAGACGCTACGGGGATTAACCGAGTGGTAATACAATTAACGCGACGTGCAATTAGGTAGATCCACGAGTTAAGCTGTAATTCAGTTAATGCAAGAATGGTGAATTATCGTGTAAACTAATTTACGACAGCAAACGTGTAAATTGCAAAACGCAGATGCGTCGTGAACGCAGCAATATTGTGACAATGAAATCCATTTGGTTTATTCGCCTATAGATAAACTGGAAATATCGCTGGTCCAAGTAAATTGCGTAGTTTTACACGTAGAGAGACCAAAAGTTATCTTTAAATTAGACGATGGAGCTTTACATTTGCCGGATTAAACGAGGGTTGAAAGCCGGACAATGTCTGGTGCTAGTCGAGAAAACTTTTTGTAATTTAGCGTTGCCGGAGCGGACGTTCGTACCAGTGGACTCGTTAACTTCCGCAATTAAGAAATATGTATGTCGCCCGAGCATTTGCGTTAAACAACCGGAACATTTACGTAAAACGGAAATCTCGCGGGTGTCCGTGATTTTTCTCCGCTACTTTTCTCCACCTTTAACATTTGCTCCTTTTTTAAAATACCTTAGAACCGAAATCCACCTCGAACAAGATTTCAATTTTTCCAAGTTTCGAACGAAATCCTGGACAACCTAAATCGCACAAGTTCGAAACGCCTTTTTCCCGCGAATTCTTTCCATTTGTTCGCGAATTTATTTATTCGCCAATGCGTTTACCGTTACTGTTCGAATGGTCTTTAAAAGTGAAAGGGAAGAAAGTCGGAGATAAAAGTGGGAAGAAAACTTTGAATTCAATGGGAGAGAAATTTGACACGTTCCCCGACAAGAGAAGACGTTGTTATCGCGGAGCAGCGAACTGCGCGCGAAGTATGACGCGTATTGCAGGCGAATCTATTTAACCGCTTGTGTTGCTCGTAACAGGGCGATGCCTGTTTAAAAAGCGAAACACGCCGCGAGTACTTCGGACGTAAAAACACGTTCCTCCGCATTGACGTAACGTCCAACCCCTTTATTCTCGTCGTGCTCCGTTCCGAAGCGAAATACGCAGCGTGAAAAACAGTTTACCCCCTTTTTTTCCTGTAGCAACCATTATAGCAACGTTTGCGCGAATATTTCCAGCCATATCATCGACCATGATGAAATATTCTTCTCGTACGTCTTTGAGCTTGATTGGCTGGCTTGTTCAGCAATTTCGTGTTACCTTTTATGGTCGGTATATTCTGTCGTGTATTTCGTAGATTTTGAATTTATTTTCAACCTTGTACACCCTTGCATAATTATATTTATCAAAAGTGTATATACGTTCGTCGTTTCATAACGATAGAAGAAAAACGAAGCTGAAGCTTCGTAGCTTAGTAGCTTGAAAGACCGTGACGATTCTGTCGCGGGATATTTAATTAATTTAGCCTTTTGTTCTTTTCTTAAGGGGACTACCTTGGCGACTTTGCGGCGCAAGTTGAAACGGGAGCAGATGCACACAACAAGTCCCTGAAGATGTCTGGAAAGCGGAATCGAGTATTCGGTAGAATGGTGGCATAGCGCGATGAGAGTAAGAGGACACGGAGAATTTCAAAGGGGAGGAAAATGTAGTAAAATAAACTAGCTGCAGGCGACACGGTTGAAATCGAACAGCGGACCCGCACGTAGGCTGCGCAGAGTAGATTGAAAGGAATTTAATTCACGAGTCCGTCTCTTCGGTACGGTTTGATCCTCTCACTCGCATTGATCCTCCCTTTTTCATTTCTCCACATTAAACTTTCAAAGGGTGATATTGATCGGGCCGCTTTCACGGAGAATACCGTTTCGATAATAATAAGATCGCCGATGTTCGAATATCAAAAGGCCCGACGTTCCATGCAATCGCGTTTGACGTTGTATTAGTTGAGTTTCAATCGTGTCAATTTTGAAAGTCTTTCGTTGTTAAATTTTAATTAACTTCGTTTATACGTAGCGAAACTGAAACGTACGTAGCAGCATCCACTAGAGTCTTAACAACGCCAAGTTTACGCGTGAAAATCCAACGTGACAATGTGAAATTCTAAAAGTCGAAACTTCAATATAGAAGCTCTACGAACTGTGCTTCAACTTTCTTTCAGTCGCTAGCTGTTCCTCCTGTCAACGATTTTTCCTTCCGTCGTAATCGTCCCATTTTACCGTATGCGCGTTTAAAGATCCTTTGACGAGCAACTTTTCGAAACGTTTCAATTTGATAGGAAACGCCGTGAAGTCGTTTCATTTTCCAATACCAACGCACACTGTGCGTGAGGTGGTTATAATGTACACGGTACGAGCAAACTGGCTGGTTGGCTTCTTTGAAACGAAGTCGAACGTGAACCGTCGTTCATTGAAAACAAGCTTCGCCTGGAAACTCGATAAGCAACTGTTCCTTTTTTCCAACTGGTTCTCGCGAAAATCTCCTACTTCGCTCGTACGTCAACGATGTATCCATTGAAGGAGAACCGCAATGTTCGCTTGCATGGGGAAAAACTCGGGAACGTACTTCTTTTGTAAACTGACGTTTGATGGATGCTGTCGTTTGCTTTCCGTCAAACGCATCGCTTTTTACTCAGACGAAAGGCAAGCGATTTTTAATTGATATCTGATTGGATAAAAAGTAGAGGAAGAAACGGTAATGATATTTTCATCGACAGGTTGACGCGCGTCGGAGGAAGATTAACGCGCGAACCCGAGGTATACAATGCAAAAAATTCGATCGTATCCGGTGGAAGATACCAAAAAAAGCAATTGCAGGATTTCTAGCTGAATGGTCGTCGTTCTTTCTCGCGCTGGTTTTACACGTCCGATGTAAAACATTTATTTCGAGTTGAAAGAAACGATAGACGTCTCTGACGCTTTGAAAGAAAGAACGAAAATGCGAATCGTTCGTGTTTTCGTGAATTTTTTCTCTGTGAATAAACTCTGCCTCTATCAGAATTCAACGCCAACAGTGAGAAACGACGGAATTTTGTAGTTTCTTAAAAAATATGGTTTCAGATTCTAAAGTTTACAATTCGAATATCAAAATTCCAGAAATTCTACAGATTAATGTTCGTGGAATGATAAGTGCTACACGAAAATATTCGAGCGATCCAATAATTTGTTCACCAGTGAAACAAAGCAAAAAGATGCGAACACGTGTACATACCTTTTTGTGCGAACAAATGACCGTGTCGTTCGTTATGCCATTTACAACCGGTTTTTAGCGCGGAGCATTTATAATTTTGGAAATACTATGTGTCAGAGACTCGCGGGTTCTGTCGATATGCAAATTACACTCGGGAATCGTGTGTTTGCTGTTAATTCATTCGTTGTAATTTATTCATTATTCGATTTATTTGTGCTGCTATACATTTCTCTTGTTTTGCTTTCTGCCTGGATCACTCGTCTCTTCAAGTCCAATGTTTTTTACATGGTCTTTTCTACGAACTTGATTTTTTACGAGGGAAACTATTTTATTCACTTGGCTGTTTCAACACCGTGCGCGGTCTTATTCACCGAAATGGAGGTTCGATCGATATAACGCGTCATCGAACAAATTCGTTTATTCCGGCAAACTTGTCTCTTCTCTAGTTTCATCATACAGGGTGCGGTATTTGCGTAGCCAACAATAAACGAAACAGACATCGAGGAAAAACGTCACACGACGTTGTCTTCCTCAGGTTTTACGCTCTGCCTTCATTACGGTCGAAGATTACGCTATGATTCAACCGTAGCGTCCGTGTCGAGATATAAAATCTTTGAACCACCGTTTCGCAGAACCCATGAAAACTCACAGAGAAGCACGTGATGCACGACACCGATGCATCTACCCTTGACCTAGCCACTGGCACGTAAATCGAGGATGAAGCAACTCGTACGGAAGACGCGCGGAGTTCAGTTCGAGCGGATGTTAATGTCACCGCGTAATTTTTATGACCCTCTTTATGAACTGGAAAAATCAGCTGGAAAAGTCCATGTTTTTTTTATCCCGAATGGAACCAACGAAGAAGATGACAGTCGAGAGCCTCTCCTTTCTCTCTCGTTCGTTCGATTTCGCGTTTTCGTCGATGTTCAGTCTTCTACACAAATTACGTAAATCTTGGAGAAACTGAAGATCATTTTACGTAACAGCCGATCATTAAGAACGAGTTTGCCTTTCCACGAAGAATCTTTCGATTCGTTGATTTGCAAACATTTTCTCTGCGTAATATCGTTATTCCATATTTTTCTTTTTTAAACCATCGTCCTGCGATATCTCGATGTCGTTCTTGCTAAAATACAGTAGCATCCTCTTTTCATTGAGATTGCGTGTTTTTATTCTCGACAGCTTGTTATTTATTTCTCTCTTTTTTTATTAGAATCGTAGACGTTTAGTTATACGACTGCGTTGCATGTAACAATATAAATAACGAGAATGGACGATTTCCAGATGCTTTGCCGCAAGGATCCGACGTCTCTGCCATGAAGAAAACGCGATATCAACACGATAGTAAATAGGAGAAGAAATCGTGGATGTTCAGGTGAAAAACGCATCGACCAATCTCAAAGTAATCGCGAGAGACATTGCATCGGATGATCGGTGACGATCTTTCCCAGAAGCCCTTGTTCAATCGACCAACCGATTTACGACTGCGTCACGTTCGCCGTTTATTGGTTTTGAAAACAGCGAAACGAATCCTCCGTTTTGATGGAACTTGTCTTTTCTTTTCCTCTCCATCGTAATTACGATCGAACGTGAACCCAGCACGATCGACCTCGTAATTCTTAAGAAATCTTCGATTCTCCCCACGAGATCTGTAACCGAAGCAGGAGGCACTGCGCTTGAACTTTCAAACTCCATTTCAGTCCAGCGAAGCGGAAGGAAACGTTCTTCGACGAATTTTCACAGAATCATACTGCATACGAGAAATTACGTTTATGAAATGAAAAATAAAGAATGGAAGAAAAAATACGAGCGACGATACTTAAAAACATAGGAGACAATCTCGTAGCCGTAACATTAGGCTAACTTATACGTATATTTCGCTATTTTTAAACGAAGACTCGTCGTTATTCGCGATTACTACGTTCGATGGATTTACCAACGATTCGAGTACGAGTGGTTTTAGGTGAGAACATTTTTACGTATCGTAAAAGGATCGAAAGAGGTGGTGATCCAAGCGGATAGAGCCATAAGACGCAATATTAGTTCACCTGACATTGCAAACGTAAAAACGTTGCTTTTAAACAAGCCAGTTGGCGATCTTCTGTTTCCTTAGAATGGCACTCGTTACTTTTTCTAGAACCTTGTAGACCATCGTATAACACGGTAACGAGACATCAAGAGTCGCGGTTTTTTTATCAACTTTTATCATCCCTTCGTTAACTCCAAAGATAGCACGCTATCCGCCATCGTACTCGATGGAACGAGTGGGATAAAAATAAGAAGCGAGAAAGAAAATAGAGAAACAGGAATAAAGTAAAAGGAAAGAGGATGGTGGTGTTATCGTTCGTTAGAAAAATGTTATTATCGCACGCGACGCGGTGGTTCACGACACGGCGACAACCTACGACATAATAAGGTTCCGCGCGCTACCTGGAAATCGATTCCTCCCCCTTCACGGATGAACGCCTTTTTACACGGCCACGTTCTTTACATCGTTCGCTTTGTAAGTTACGCATCGGTTACAAAATATGCTAATTAAATACGGTTTTAATTAAATTACGATCGGCGTTCAACGACCAACGTATCGTTCGTCATCTGTAATTCGCGGAAATTTAATTAAACGTTTAACCATTCGCGAAGGCCGAGTTTTGCCCGACTTGTGCCTGGGTCACAGTTGCTTCCGTAGATATTTTACCAGCGTGCGTGTATTTCGCGGTTCCGACGAAGCTTCACAGCTTCTGCACTGTATGCAGTTATTAAATGGATGCTTTTTGATGTTAGCCGAAGGAAGACGCCATTAACGAGATTTAGGATTTGGATGGAGCAACGCAGACTAATCTTTGTTAATTTGTAGCAGCGACCAGACTTTGCAACTGCAAGAGCGAAGTATATCAAATCCTACACACTTTTAGTCGTACGTTGCAGTAACTTGAGAAATATCCGCTAAGAAGTTCATGATGTAACAAATATGATTCGCCATATCACCTTCTATTCTTCTAGGTAGCTGTAAATTTCACAACAATTCTGTAATAATATCTACGCAACAAAATTACCATCGTATTATAGTCGCAGATCTTAGAGAAAGCCTGACGTAGGAGAGTAAATTAGGCGAAAAGTCGTGAACTTTAAGCAGGGTTTAAGAAAGAAGGATGATGACAGGGACGAAAACGAAGATGAGAAATCCGTTTACACACTCACGATCTTAGAGGTTGTGTGTGTACTTGGAGGGTTACGCGAGGACGCAGCAAAGATCCTTGAAGCTAAAGAGACATCCAAGAACGAGAAACCCAAGATGTCTAGAAAGTCTCGAAGAAGTCTGAGAGAAGAAAGTTGGAGAAAACAACAGAAAAGCTATCTCTTAAAAAGCATGGTCGTTAAGACGCTGTATCGGTGCGTAAATACCACGAAGCAAGAAGAATTTATTTACGATTGTCATTGCGCAAGTAGGGTAGATTATCGAAGACACGGAATGTTTGTCGATCATGGAGTTCGTTAACTTAACGTCAGTACTATCGAGCTTAACAACGTACGAAGAAATTGGAGTAATCGTGCTTTTTATTAGTGTCCGGCAATAAAACGTGACTTTCAAACCTAATTTTCTAGCTGATCGAACAATTGCAAATTTTACACGGTCACCGTCGCAAAATACTCGACGAGTTTCCATCGATGATCTCCGTCGTTAACGAACGATCCCGACGCCTGAGCTTCGCCTCGATGTTTCGTCGACTGTTTTCTTCAAATTTTTCTACGAATTTTCTCACTCGTTTCGATTCCATGTTACTCGAGTGTTCAGGTTTTTTAGGAAGATATTTCGCTGGCAAAGCCCTGGTCGCTTTCTTCAAAAGCCTTCCACCAGGTTTTGCTCTGCATTCTCTAATTGATCTTTCGCTTCTCTTTTCTTTTTCTTTTTTTCATTCGAATTCATTCCCAAAGCTGCTAGCTCTTCAAGAGCTTCTCCGTTCTTGAAACAGAGCTTTCAAACGTCGCCTTCGCTCGAGATCGTTGCCAGCGCTTTATACCACGCTCCAACTGCTTCTCTTAAATTTGATCGATTTCATCCTCCTTCGTATTATTCCATGAAAATTCGTTTCAACTTAGTTCCGACGAAACTTTTACAACTGTAAGGTTTATGGACTGGTCCACTTCTTTACAACGTTTAGCGTCTCTTTTATGGCTTTTCTTGGTAGCGTCGGATCTCCGTCAACTTTGACTCACAATAGAGAGATCCAAGGGTAGTTTCTTAGAATTTTTATTATCGCTTCTTGTATGGGCGCTTTTTTAGAAGAAGAATGAGATCTCGGTAGCGGCCTTGCCTTCTCCACGAAAATGAAAGCCGAAAATTGTGAAAAGTTCGCGATAAAAGGGTGGACGTTGCGAGATCAAAAGACGCGTTCGCACAAGTCCAGTCTCGGAGCTCTTCGTTAAAGAAGAAAAGCTAAAGTGAATCGGCGGGAACGAGAACCGTGAAAAGTATTGAATTTTGTTAATTAAAACGTTCCGCCTGCGTTCATCGCGAGGTTTATTTCATTTAGTTTTTCCTTCTTCCATCGATAATTCGATCTGTAATTTCTCGATTCCGCTACGATTCATCGATCTTCCTCTTTCACGCGACTACTGCGTACCTATCTTCGATTAATAATTCCTTTTGCAAAGTTCAAAGGCGCGATCGAACGCCATCCATCAACTTGAATTCACTTTCAACTTCTCCATCCCGTCGTCTCTAACTCCGTTTAGCCGACTCTAAATCCTGTCCCATTTTCGTAACCGTACTCGATCGCCAAAGCCGCAAATAATCGGTCAAATCTACTTTGCCTACAATAAATTCCAACCAAAAGATCCAAGCGAAAACTGGCAGTTTCCAACTTGTCGATTCTCCGTTAAAATATATTGCTCGCCTCTCCCATTCTTTTTTCGCTGAAACGCTATAAATGTAGCGTGGGTAACCCGCAGCACGCAAGAAGTTATATAATAGAAATTTATCGCCTCTTCCTATTACGCGCGGTGACATTTTATTTAAATATCTGAAATTTCATTCAAATAAATAAATATTCTATTCTATATAAAAATTCTATATAAATGAATATTCTATTAACATCGTCATTCTAACTTTCCACGCATAAGATTTCCCCGCTTTTTCGCAACTAGTTCGTACCGGTGCACCAACGCAACGATTTTCTAACTGTGATTTACGAAAACTTGTTGTGCGTGTAAGTGGAAGCATATCGATAGCTTGCTGGTAATCGTAGAATCCATATGAAATAACCCGCAGCACGCAAGAAATTATATAATAGAAATTTATCGACTCCTCCTATTACGTGCGGTGACATTTTATTTAAATATCTGGCATTTCATTCAAATAAATAAATATTCTATTCTATATTAACATCGCCATTCTAACTTTCCACGCATAAGACTTTCCCGCTTTTTCGCAAGTAGTTCGTACCGGTGCACCAACGCAACGATTTTCTAACTGCGATTTACGAAAACTTGTTGTACGTGTAAATGGAAGCATATCGATAGCTTGCTGGTAATCGTAGAATCGATATGAAACCTTGTTACTATGCTTATCTACAATTAAATTTCACATCTGTTCGAATATTCCTTCGAACGACAAAAATTCTTCCTACGGCACAACGAGGAAACGAAGTCGAATTCGATGCATTTTTCTTTTAGTATGGTTTGTCGTTGAATGCACGGGTTCGTTGGCAGGTGAACTTCTCGCGAAACGCACACCTGCGCACTGCGTATGTACCTGCATCTGTGTGTACAGACTCGGTCAGGTGAGTATTGATCGTGGCGGATGTGCAGGGACGAGCAGGCAAGAACGGACGAATATAAGCTGGCCGGCAATGCCCGGGCGGAAGAGAAGCGAGCAGGAAAAAGGAGCGTGATTCGCTGGTCGCCGGGTTCACGGACGGAAATCCAGGCCACTCGGCCTCTTCGAGTGTCATGTTGGAGCAACAGGCGCGCCGATCCACCTTCGGATCGGTTCTCTTCTCGTCGTATCCTTTTTCACCGATACCTCGTCCTCTTCTTTGTTTTCGGCTGGAAAAAACGGCGGACAAAACACCTTTCTCTTCCGAGTAAAATTTCAAGTTTGTAACTATGGCACTACGCTATACAACGTAGTTAGCTGTTTAAACGAAAAAAAAGGAAAGTTTGGTTTTGCAAAAGTATTTTGTATCTACGAGAATTCAATATCATACGCGAGTTCTTTCGCGTTGTATTCACTGATCTAAGAAAATACGAAAGAAATGGCTATAATAAATTGCCAAGTTTGGTGCACTTACTTCGCGTCTTAAGTGAGACGAAAAAGGAAAGGATCGGGGGAAATCATGCGAAACAAAAGGCAGGATAAAGAGGAAGTGAGTGATCAAGAGGGTCCAACGCGTTCCTTAGATACGTAGGAAGCTGTTGGCCTTGGTGAAATGTCTTACTCGATTGTTATGAGAACCGGAGGGGCGACTGAACAGTTGTAACTCATGTGGAAAGCATCGAAGATGGATGCTAGGGAATTTGCGGATCCAAAATGGAAGGTGATAGAAAGTTACGCCATCAAGGGCCACAGAAATATCTGGTGGAAAAAGGGACGTAAAAGGGTCGTTTCGTTCTAAGAATCACTCGTCTATGAGGTATTCCACGACGAGTCGGATGTTTCTAAATAATTTATTTCGGCAAAGAGCTACGAGAGACTTAACCGCAATTTCGAAACTGGTCGCAGCTGACCCTGGGCAAGTTAAGGTATCGATTTCGAAGTTACGTAGTCGGGAGACACTGAATAAAAGGATCAAGGTTGTGCTACTAATGCGTCGCAACGACGTTTCGGGTCAGCAACGCTGCTAAGTATAGTCGCGATCACCGAGCACGCGATAGTCTTTCTTCTCTTTATTTCATTCTTTTTCTGGCTTTTGTAATCGCTCGTCGGTTCCTAACTCTTCCTGCTTTTACACGATCTTACACGCTGATTTATCCCAGGTTTATGAAACTCAAATTATTATTATTATTATGGGAGGATGATGATTATCGTTTCGAGGAAACAATGGGCTCACCTTGCAACGAGGAAACACTTCGAGCCAGGTACAGTAACATTTTACCTTCTATAATAAACCACCACCTTGTGTCTCGCAGATGTGGTCGTAGCAGAAACGTGGAATTTTCGAAGAATTTTCTATCAAGATCATCATTAGTAAGCGATCAAGCGTTAAACAGACTGTATCGGTTGTCCTCAACTGTTGCACCGGATCAAGGCAGTCGTAAATTGCAGCAACAGGCGATCAAGCTATTTGTCTGACCCAGACCATACAATACTACTTGGAGCATTTTATTTCTTATTCGTGCAACTTGCTATCGTTGTTCATACCGTTTCTCTCCTAGTGCATGATGTATATCGTTATTATCGTTTAGTTTACGGTGCATGTAACAGAAGATATATAACTTTTGATAATATGATAAAATGAAGAATAGAACGACTTTTGGGTATATGTTCGCTACATCGATAAATCTAACAGCACGAGCTTCGAACCCTTTCAAACTGCCTTTCGCTCGACCCAGTCATTCTCAAAACATATTCAAATACGTGCATCCAGTTGAACGTTCGTCCTTACTCTCAAACGCTTGGTCCTTCCGCGTGTTCCTAACTCTCGGAGCTCGGTCGCAAACTACACCTTACTTCGACCGCTACTCAAACTCCACACGTCCTACTTTTACCCCAACGTACCACCGATATTTCCTCTCTGGAGCACCAAAACTCCATGCTCGTCGAAACTAAATCTCCCATTCGCGGAGGCAAATGCAGTCATCAGCCCTCTGAACGTGACACGGTAATGCAACCACGCGGGGCCATTTCTTGCCCCCGCGGTCCGCTAGGCTTTCAAAGTGAAATTGACCGCGGAGAATTTCGACGAAGAGCGAAGCTCGTTCCCGAGAGAAACGTATTCGCAATCTCCTTTTCATTTACGTATTTTCGCCACAGTATATAACGTTAGTAGAGAACGTTAGTACACTTTACGAACTCGCGGTCGTACGTTCGATGTGTTAAAGCTCGAGCAGCGAGCGCACAGAGCACAGCCATGTAGCTCGGTTCCTCGAGGCTCTTGCGCGACCTTGACACGTGTCACTCACTCGTATCGCGTATTTGCATTCCGCGGACCTGCGCGACCCTCTTGAATTAAACATGCGGAATCGCAGCTAAAGACTGTGCGGACGGTCGAGCGCAATTGTGAAATTAAATCGCTGCTGCGTGGCTGACGCTGACGATCCGCTAATTGCTTCGTTAGACGACGAATTTTCAGACCTGGAGAAAAATATAGATAAAATGAAGTTCCCTGTTCGCAAGAAAAATGCGGTTCTACTAGAGAATTTTTAACGTTTTTTGAGCGGTAATTGGAGAATTCTGATTTCGATTTGATTCTCGCCCGTATTGTAACGTGGTTTGAAAATTACATAGAAAGTAGATACTTAGTTTCAGAATTTTAGTTTTATCGTTGAAGGATATAAAAATTGAAACGACTTAAACGAATTTTCAGAGCAGGAGAAAAATATAGATAAAATGAAGTTCCCTGTTCGCAAGAAAAATGCGGTTCTACTAGAGAATTTTTAACGTTTTTTGAGCGGTAATTGGAGAATTCTGATTTCGATTTGATTCTCGCCCGTATTGTAACGTGGTTTGAAAATTACATAGAAAGTAGATACTTAGTTTCAGAATTTTAGTTTTATTATAAAAACTAAAACGACTTAAAATCGATGGCTTGAAGCGTTTTCTGCTGTGTGTTCCGACTGCAAGCCGCGTCCACGATGAATTATATTCTGACACCACGGGATTTAAGCATTACAGCTTCTTCGGGGTTCAAACTTAATCGAGAGTATCTTACTGTTATACATCGCCTGAACAAGATAGCTGGGACGTTTAGATTCTGATACGTCGAGATATAATTCCACGTGGACGTGACATACATTCGAAAACCACAGGTATTTAGTAGTATCCTCAGGAAAGATAGCACATCGCGATATAAAGTAGAGCGAAATTAAAATTTCACCATCGTTCGAGAAGCGACGAACGATACTTTGTCGAAAATATAGCGTGGTTTATAGTTTGCTCGTATCTGTTACGAATTTCTTGCCTAATTTTCAAACGAGAATTCAAAATAGCGCACGAGTGATATTTCTAAATAAACTGACACAGAGATTCTCGTTCATCATCCTCTCTAGCTGGCATTCTCCTCCGATTACTCGACAAATCATCCGCGAAGAAGTATGCACAAAGACCACGGTTGCATAATTCAGTCGGCGGTAGATCGGAATTGGCCGTGTTTCACAAGAGTATGCGAGCTTCGTTTAACGGTGTCATTTAGCTTTAAATTATTCACAAACGGCTGCCATGGCTCGGCAAAGAAATCTGCTACCCTGGCAACTTAAAATTGCCAGGTGAAGGCGATTCCGCTAGAAAATTGTTTGCCGATACGACCATCGAACACCTGCTATCGTGCGAAACAACGTTCTCCTCCTACGCTGCACGTTATTTCCATTTCCGGGGAAGAAGGATTTCTACTATAAAATTGCGTTTATACCTATCACATCGCGTTGAGACATTCACGGCTGGTAAGTTTTAGTTTCTAAATTAACAAACTACAAGTTTCTGCAATTTAGACGAGGATAAGAATTTCAAATTTGCCTTCGAATACTTAATCGCCATTTAACTTTATTTACGATTTATAGGACAATGATTTAATTCGTTAAAATGGCTCTCCGGTTAATCTGATTAGCCGTGTCAACCAATGGTCGAATCAAATTTATTCCAAACGAATATTTCTAATTCTCGCTGACACATTGAAGAGCTTGAACGCTCGGAAATATTAATATACGAGGTGGAGTTTCGAAGAACTTGGGTGAAAAGTTTAATCGAATTTTAAAGTGGCTGCTAAATCCAGAAGTTGTTGCAGTTCTGCGCAAAATGCTAACTCTCGCGCAACGTATCTTTACATGCAGCATTATCACGAGCGATCCTGTTTCACTGTTTAATAGACCACGCTCCTTGCTCCATTTGTCTGACCGTTCATTGGTTTAATCCACTTACGATTCCTCTGTCTTCCAGTAATATCGCGTACTTTCTACGATGGAAAATACCCGTATCCTCGATACGAAAGGCTGAGAGAATTGGATTGGACTGCTGCTGCGAGGTGTCTTGTGTTTCACGACCTATGGTTATGGTTATTCTTAGAACCGTTTGCTTGGTTAGTTTTATTTCTTCGTAAATAGATTCTTCTTCTTTCGTTGTAATTTCTACTAATATTCTTATTCTTATTGCTACATCTTCAACCGCAAGATATTGATTTTTTTTATTAATATTGTAGTATCGTGGACCAGGGGCCTGGGGGGTGTAGCGCAGATTGTAAATAAGCGGTTGCTGAGGCGTGAATTATAAACAAGCGGTTGCTAAGTACGTGCGTAGTGAGGCCAAGACAAAAGACAGGAAGTTGCTAGGGGACGATAAACGAATTGACAGCAGAATGAGTCGAGAAGCCGAAGAGTGCAGATCGCGTTGTTAATTAGTTATTTAGTTGTTTCTTAGTTCTAATACGTTGTTGCGATTAGTTAAATAACCATTGTTTTCCTGTTTAATTACCATCTGTTTAATCCTTTTATCGTTAATAAACTAGTTATAATAATTCACGATAATACAATATTTAGAAAGCATCGTCGACGAAGAAGCTTCGTTAAGAGTCCACCATCTTATCGAGCGAAATCCATAAGAATTGCATTGGCCCGTCGATTATGTTTCACGCCAGTCTTGAGCTACGTGTTTTCTTGTTTCTTCGAGTAAATCTCCGCTGGACGTTTGCCTACTGGCAACGAAAACGGTGCTGATTCCTTCCGTTTCAAGGAATCCTTTTCCGCTAGAACGAGCGCACCAGAGAACGCCGGAAATAGAGGCAAGGAACAAAAGCGATTCTCGCGATCCTGTGGTTGCTCGTGGTCGCGGAACACTTCGTTAAGGATTGGCACTTCTCTTCGATCGTCTTCTTCTTCTTCTTCCTCTCTCAAAAGCTGTTTATTCCTTCAATTTACCTTGCGACTCTAGAAAATACAGAAACTACAGAAGTAGGATCGGAACTCGGGTTTCTATCTCATCTAAGAAATTGTACACTGTTAAATTAGAATTTTTAAGTTGGAATAAGCAAATTTCCATTATTGTCCAATCCATTTGAGACGAAACTTGGAAAAAGTAAACTTATTGGAATCGTTCGGTTCCAAATTATCACACGTACAAGAATAAAAAGAAAAATTCTGAATCATTTCCTATCGAGTCTTCTTTCGATTACTTTCGAGTATTCCCTCTACTCTCAAAATATTTCTTCCGAACAAAACTATTAAAGTAGTCGACGAGCCTCCTAAATTCTGCAAACAGAACTTCCAGATCACTCCGCGATCCTGTTCTTCGAATACAATCTTCAACTTTCGACAAAGTAGTTAAAGAATCGTTTCTGCCTCGGTGTTCGGATCATTTGTATCCTCCGTTTGCTTCATCAGCGATTCGAGCAACTTTTAGGGATCGCGTTAACGACATCGTTGGTAGTCCAGCCTGTTCCACAGCCTTTCCACCAGACTATTGGCTTCTAACGAACGATTCGGCAGCACAGTTCGGTTCTCCATCGGTCCACTTAATCGATCCTTATCGTACTCGATGGTCTTTCTTCTTGAGTCCATTATTCTACTTCTAATGCTCGCTACTACTTCTTGGCGAATTTCTCCGATGAAACAAACCATGGCAATCGTGTGTTCAACTTTGCTAAATTATTGGCCAAAGTGGTCAAGAAGAGTATTTCTTCTGTCTTTGCATCAACTCGAAATCTTCTTTCCTTTCCACGTATCGTCAATCCGATCTATTTCGCCACTCTTCTGTTATCGGAAAAGTCGCTGCATTAATCCTAGGGACGTGGCGAGCTCTCCAACGAGCAGCAATTTCAAAATCCCCACACAGAAGTTAGCAGAATTCTGGAGAAAAAGTTGGTGGCTCGTGATCTTGCTTCTACCATAGTTAGACAATATAGCAGTGTGCAGATGCAAAGACGTTACAGAGCCAATTGTTCCTTGCTTCGTTCCACGCAGTCGGTGAGCTGGCGTCTATTTTCTTACCGTACATCGTCGATGCACGGAGAATTCGTTGGCTTCGCGTCGAAACCGGAGGACCAACCGCGCAGAGATCATCTTTTGTTCGAGAAGAAAGCTTTCGAAAGGAGGGAAATCCGGAAACGAAATCCAGCGGAGAAACTGTCAAACGAGTAACCGAATACCATCCCGTCTTTCAACGTCCGCTTTCGTGATTTTTAGTTTCATTTTGTTTTTTCGAACTTCCTTCTCCAGGCTTTCATTATTTTTTCTATCTCATTTCTATAGGTTTTGATTTCTATTTCAATAGGTTTTGAATCGTTTCGACTCGTCTTTGTTGCGCTATAACGAGAGGCGAGTGATAAATTAATATAAAAACAAGCTTGTTACAATTATTCGTTATTTCGAGGCTACAAAACAACCTGTTTTCTAACTGTTTGCCATTTCTTTTCATAGTTGGTTAAATTTTCCTATTTTTTCTTTTCTTTTACACGAACATAGCACGAAGCTTTAATCGTTCAGTCGGTTACGCGAAATAGATGGGATAGTTTGGAATCTTTCGCATAGCTGGCGATCGATGAAAAGCAGGAATGAAATTTTTGAAACTGGAGGAAGCGAGTCCGCATCGAACCGATGACGACAGTGGATGAATATTTGTTCTTGATATTTATTTTTCATACAGCAATTCCCGAACCTCATACGTATGTCTTTTTTCACTGTATTCCCTTTTAAACGTAGAAATTACTTTTCCGCTGTAACAAAGGTTCTACGTTTTACATCTTCGAAAATTGAAAAACGAAATGGAAATAATAACGATACACGGTTGATGGAATTCCTGGTTTCCATTTCTGGTTCTCTGCAGTTTTGATTAAAATTTTCAACACGATCTATCTCACAAACTCGAAAGTACAAGTTTGCAAATAGAAACGCTGATGATGGATACGTGGTAGATAGTGAATTAGTCGGTTTCGAATGTTCGATGTAACGTTGTCATTCGAGGCGATGTTATGGTGTTTTATGAAGACACTGGTACAGCGAGGGGGCGGAGAGATGAGGGGGAAATGATTTATCGTCCAGATACCGTAACGCGAACAGCACGATAACGTCTGTGTAACAGGCTGTTCGACGTGACGTTGATACTAACAGTTTATAATTCGATCATCGAGACCATTGCAAACTGGTTCACGCGTTTCTGCGTTAATTTCATGTACGGATTATGTATCTAATTTTATTTCAATTTTCTTTTTTGATTATAAATTCTGAACACAAACACACACATAACGATTATTCTGGAGTTCCAAAAACAGTCACAGTAGATTTCTTCATCTTTTCTCGATCAACACGTACGAAATTTAAACGTGTTGATTTGTTTAATAAACAAACGAGTGATAAAATTGTAATAGTCAATTATATTAAAATCACTTTAAGTACAAGTATAGCGATAGCGTATGCCGGTCGTAATCGTCGCTGGCTCAATGCTACTATTAACTCTCTATATTGAGATACGTATAATTTTGTGTGCTAGATTGGATTAGCTTCAGCAATAGTTACAGCATAAAAATTAACAACCACCAAAACCCTCAAGTTACTCAACTACTTGACACGTCGGTTCAGATCCGCAGGCTAAAAAGACAATATCCTTTAGAATTAAACACTGGATTCAATTAGAATCAAACACACGTTATACTTTTAATCATGTCATAGTACCACGACAGAAAAGCTTAAAATTCTCGAGAGAATTGATTGTAATAAATAAAATAAAGAAAAAAGAATTGGATTAGCCGCGTAGTAGTGACACACGTATGTGAATATGAGTGTGTGGAAGTATGTGTATGCGCGGTGTTTCGAAAAACAGATGAATGTAATTGTTCCGTTGGCAGTGTGGTATGCAAAACGGTGAGACAAAGAGAGTGCTGAGACGCGTGCAAATGTATATCGACGAAGATCCTGGAAATCATTTATTAAATAAATCTAAAACTATTTTAATATGAATTCTAAGTGTAACCTTAGTGTTCCTTTACTTTTATTTCGGCAATTAAAATCCACAATTCTCAACACTCTGTAGTATCAAAAAGGGGTGTATACCCTTGGTTTATATATTTTGGTTATAGTTTAAAATATAAACTAAGAGTCTTAAGAGTGCTGGGGAAGAGAGAAAGAGAGAGAGAGAGAGAGAGAGAGTGTAAGTGAGAGTGTATGCTTTGGTGACGTAAAAGCTAAATGAGTAAAGGAGTGGGAGAAGAGTGCGAGGGTTGAGGGTCAGCTTTTTTTGACCTGTGAAGGAGAAGCTGTGAGCCGAGTGTTAGAATAAGACGAAGGAAGATATTGTAGTCAGTTTTTGTATTGAGCATTACTTGTTAAAATAGAATTAAACTTCACTTTAAATAGAACTTCCTTCCTTGTCCTTACTCTGGACCACACATTTAAGATACTACAACTCTAATTTTTCAACTATTCGACTATATGACTGTCCTAGAGAGAGCACGTTCTTCTATTTGTATCGACAAGCGTTATTATAAAAAGTTCAAATGAAACTCTGATTAACGATTACAAATAACGGCGATAATATCTTGTCCGGAGTTCGTTTATCTTTGAATATAGCAAACCAAAAACAAAGTTGGTATTTCAAGGCATAATAATACGAGTCTCTCCCGATTCAAATCTTTCGTTGACTCATGTGACGCTACATTAACACTAGAACTACCACACCAATCAAATTGATTAGTTTTACAATTTTATTATAAAATTCTTACTTCACGTTATATCTTTTTTCCGCAATGATGTAATGAGTTTCGCAACGATGACTAAAAGAATAATATAATGAATTTTATTTTGTTTCTTATGTATTCAAACTTAAAATAATTTTGTATCAAGGCTACTTATACCAATACCAGTGA
Source organism: Bombus soroeensis (assembly GCA_014737365.1). NCBI lineage: Eukaryota > Metazoa > Arthropoda > Insecta > Hymenoptera > Apidae > Bombus > Bombus soroeensis. The sequence goes on from JACXIL010005366.1 coordinate 141,583, forward strand.
AAATGTCTGGTACTTGTCAAAGTGTAAAAGGCTCCTGCAATCTGTTTATCGAACCCCAACTAATCAGTTTCCTCGTTTTGTACAACTTCCCACACGTTTTTCAAATTTGTACCGCGTATCATTCGATATGACGATATCAGTTATCAGGAAAATTCCGGATCGATCGCTAGATCGCTAGATGCTAACGCTAGAAATACCACAGCAGTGAAAATAACTGGTGCTACAATTTTATAAATGTGTCAACCCTCGTTTAGGGATTATGGTCCCAGATGGATTAATAATACCAAAAATGTACTACATAACATGGAATTGCTTCTGAAAGAAAGTAATAAATCAATAAATATACAAATATTCCATTATTACGTATTTTTTAAAGACCAGTCATTTTGAGTGGTTTTGGTAGAAATAGCTTCGTGTGAACTATCGGTTGTTCTAGTGTTAAAAAGACGCACAGAATTAACAGAGCTCGGGCCAAATGCACTCTCTTTTCCTTTTTGTACATCTCTGTAATTACAGCGCCACGTCTCTTAAAACCGCGCGAAAGAACGATACACGCGTTTTTGCAACGCTACGTTAATACTTTACGCGATTGTGAGAGAATTTGAAAAAGTTCGAAGAAAGAACGGAGGCAAAGAGTCGAAACTGTTCAGCCGGTGGATAATCCAGTCGATAGGACGCGCGGAAGCGAGTACGTTGTACGCGTAATAGCGGAGCCAATGAATGTAAAATGAAGTTCTTGTTTAGGTGCGCGATGAGGAATATTAATAGAATTCCGCGGAGCGAAAATTCCATCGGGGTGGAAAAACAGCGATGCGATAACAACTGAATTCCGGAGATACGATTAAACGAGGAAATTATTCCGCGTGGCAAACCCACTCGACCGTGCTTTTACCAAAACACACCGCGTCTATATTGCCCTCGATTCTTTCCACAGCTCGATATGTTCTTACTCGATATAGCGAGGTTTTATGTCGGAGAAACGATACGAGCGAAAGTCGGCCGCGAGTGAAACGAGTTTGCGTTGGTCAGACAACTTTCTTAAATCCTTTTAATTCAACTTTCTTCCCGTAGTCTTGTCTACTGAAGTGACGTGCTGCTGTAGGAGTGGCGTGTACTGTATATTTGTGTGTAAGTCGATGCAAGTAGTATGAATCTGGTATTAGTCAGACATCCGTCTGAAATCCTTCTAATTCAACTTTTATCTACTGAAATAATATACTGCTGTAGAAATGGCGTATTTGGATTTTCGGTAAAACGTCTTTTGTTTCTCGGAGAAGTTCGAATTCTACGTTCTCCTAATCCTACGTCAAACTTGTAAAAATTCTACGCACGTATATTAATTTTACAGATTCCTTATTTACTCGTTATACGAGAATTTTGTTATCTCGTCGCGTTGTCTGATATCTCGAAATGCTCGTAGTGCAATTTTTCTCGTTAATTACGCGAAAGGATATCGAAGAAAAGAGCGACGAGATAGGAAGAATTTTTCAGGCACGTAGCTCAGCGATCCGACAGCACTGTTAGCCGTACGAAGAATAATTTCACGGATCGTAAACGCGACGGCGAAGGGCTCGTCAACAGCGTCGTTTTCCTCTCTTTTATAAAACACCGAACGTGAGAAGGATCGAGATGAAGCGAAGCGGAACGAAGCCGAGCTGACAGTCGCCGGAATCGCGGAAACGGAACGACGAGGAGAGTTTAGCGACGCGCGATTGTTGCTAATTGCGCGAATTAACTGAAATTAAGCGGCCGTTGAGCGTTTCCATAAATTTCGCCCGACAACTCGCTTCGTCACGCGTTTCCTTCTCGTCTGCCCAAGTTTCAACCATAATTCCGACGTTAAGCCATCGCGCCACAGCGCGAATAACTTGACAACCACTCGTGAACTAGTTGAAAATCATCGACTAACTTGCCTCGTAATAGTTATTTCACCCTCAAACATTAATTTTACCTTCTACCCTTGCAAAATTATTATACGATCGATCAACAACTTTTGCACTGAAACTATCGAAAGTGATTTGCAGAAATATTCTTCTTTACCAATTTCTTCTGCCTCCAGGTACATTTGTCAGCCCATTGTTATATTCTCCTAACGATAGATTCCAAAATTCGATCGGTCGGATTTTCAGAAGCTCTCCGTTGTAGATACTCTCCGGTAATTCCCCAAAAAGCAGAAACATCGTTTTTTGTACGCGTGAATTTTCCCTAATGGAGGCGGTGTTCGAACGTTGTAGCAACCGTGTGGATAATCCAAGCGATCGTCGAGATAAATTGTTAGCACCCGAGTGGAGTCGAGAGCAAGTGGTACGCCTCCTTAATAGCCGCCCATCGTCCTCTGTCGATGATATATAATACTAATCTGTCTGTATTAAACGTAATACACGATGGAGTTCGACGTACACGTACAAATCGTATTGAAAGTTGGAAGAGAGAGATTCGAGTTCGCGAACCTCGACTGCTATTCACAAAGAATAGAAATCAAGCGAAATTACACGTGGAACGTAGGTATATGGCGCGTTCTAGCAAGAATGGTACAATCAGTAAAGAGAGCATTTTCTTTTATCTTGTCATAAATATCAGACCCAGTTTACATATGTGTTAAGCAATAATAGTAAATCTAAATATTCTACCTATTTGCAAATTGATACACTCAACGATCTTTATCGAATTTTTTCTCCTCGAAGGAAAAAAGAAAGCGAATCTCGATACGTGTGTACAAGCAACGTTAGTTTCTTTTTTCACATTCAGAAACTTCGTCCAGTGTTTTTGACTTATTTTGTTTTATCATTTTTTACTTTAACCACCGGTAGGAAGTTGAATTCCGCGAGAAACGTGAATGCGAAGCAACGTAGCAGTCACGGAATAACGAGGATGAGCTGGAGAAAAAAAACGAACGAGGATGGTTCTCCTTTGTTCTGTGCAGAAACCTCGTTTAGGATTACGTAAAGCCTTGTAATGAACGATGATCGAGAGCGTGTCCTGCTGATTATGGACGCTTTATGAAACAGCGCACGCGAGATGCGGTTAATAGTCCGTGCCAATCGATTGTGTAAGTAATAGGCGGGTAGTTATATAAATGACATTAATATCGTTACGAGCGACATGAAAATGGATCGCGGAGCTAATGAAGTTTTATAGGAATTTTACAGAAACTTCAACTTATTGAACGATACGATACTGATACTTATCAAACGATACTTACGACGTTAATAATTAATTAATATCGATAATATCGATTCCCAATCATCCCACTTTCGCGATGAATATTATCAATTGGCTATCTTGTAAATACATAAACATAAGTCAGACTTATACCGTGGATAACTCGTTGTCGAATTGGATTAGACAAACAGAAGGGTTGTCGGCACGCGAATACTTCTCAACGGTTAGCTTTATCGCGTGGCTGAATGAAATACGAGCCATAATGGCACAGCGTGCTGTTCTCCCTACCGTTGACTCGCTGTCGCTCATAATCTTTCTCGTTAATTTTATACCACGCTCAACCAGTTCCGGTACACTTTTTCGCTGTTCTTTCTAACTCGCAATACGATTCGACAAATTCGAACGAAGCGTCGACTTTCCTTCCAGAACATCACGCGACTCTATTTCCTCTTGTTGAGGTTATTACATGTATGAAGAGAGGAACGCGTGGATAAATTGTAAAATAGAAAATATACAGAAGTGTAAGTACAAGTAGGAATATAATTTGAGCTGGTCCAGATTTTTTTTGTTACCCTATAACTGAAAACTCGGAAGTCATCCTCGCCTGTCTATTATCTATGGTCCGCCTTCGTCCCAGTCTTTTGTCTATACGCTGTCGATGGCTTCACTGCTTGAGAAAACCGGAAAAGCCAAATGTAGAGTTTTCCAGAGAAGCGATGACCACTTCAACACCCTCCCTAAATCTCTACATCCCTACAAACAATGATCTCTTAATATTTTTCTAACTCTTGTCGTAAATATCTGAACCTTGATTTCGTCAATGCCTTCGCAAATACATTTGCCAGTCGCCATTCTCTTTTCCATTCAAATTAATTTATTATTAAAAGAAACTATGAGAAGACTAAACAGATCATGTAGAGTTTTTTTTTTTTTGGAAGTGATAACCACTTCGACACCTCTAATACTTGCAGACGTAATTAAGCAACCGATTAACCAGTCGGAACAGCGAAGAGTCTTTCGGCAATCGAATGTGGAATTTTTTGGTTATATTCATAGACCTGCACGAAGAATTTCAGCACGAGGAGATTCGAACGAATCGAAGCCGGATCGATACGCAACACGCTTGATTATACGCCATGAATTCTGCGAGAGGAAACATTGGGAATGGCGAAGAATGGGTATGGCGAAGGAGAGAGGCGAGGAGCCAAGGGATGGAGAGAGGCGAGGAGCCAAAGGAAGGAGAGAGGAACGGGGTCCAACAGCAAGAACGCAAGGTACGCATTGATCCTGCCGACTGGTGGCTTGTTCCCTACAGCTCCTCGGCCTTGTAAATTAAGCTCTATTAATATCTCAAGCATGCCTGGGGTGCCGGAATTTCAACCCTGGTGCGTAAATCAAGTATACCTCTGGGCATACCTCTTTTCTCTCTCTCTCTCTCTGTTCCTTTGACGGATGAATTGTTCAACGTTTCGTTTTTTATCCTTGAGACGGATACAACTTTCTGTAGGTTCTGAAAATAATTTTGAAGAACTTGTATTCTGAATTTGTTCAACTTTTTTGCAAGACTGGAAGAGAATCCTTTTAAAAGTGAGAAAGGAAGTGCGAAACTTGAAATTTTACAGCGAGATAAAGAAGAAATTTCGTAATTACAAGTATCAGCAACTTTTTTGTTGTCCTCGAGAGGAACTTCTTCTTCTTCTTCTTTCCCTTTTAACTATTTCGAAATTCTTTTTTCAAGCGAAATTTAAGTGGAAGAAACTCGAATTCAGCCTACGGCGGTAGAAGACCTTGATAGTACGAGAAGAATTGAATTATCGAAGAGAAACGAAACCGAGGTATCTGCAGTCGGCTCGAGATAGCCAGACGAAAATCGACAACCCTTCTCTGCTACATCGTAGACCTCGGTCCCTTATTCAAATTAACCCTTATTCAAATTATTTCTACCACTGTATTTTATAATACCTCGTAAGATGTTATCTCTAACGATTACAATTTTAACGCTATTCTTCTCTCACTTTGTGACAATTATTCCACTCTTATTTTTAATAATCGTACTTTTAACGATATAATCATATTTTGCTTTGCCCCTACGTTTCATCCAATACCATCCATTTCGCTATTCTTTCATAAAAATTCCCTGGCAGATCCATCTTTTTAACGTCGGTACTCCCACGTCCTTTATACTCGTACTAATCCTTTAATCCCACGATTTTAAACGTGTCGCGAGCTCTGTAACCTGTCCCTCCAGTCGTCGAATCACCGTGTTTAACGTAATCACCGAGTAGCGGGCGTCGTTGTAACGTGGTTTCCACGTTAATTTCACGACCTCATCCAGGCTCGAACGTCGTATTCCGGTTTACCGTGATCATCATTTGCCGTAATCCTTCGCCTTCGATCGGTCCAGGTTAAACGCACCATCGACGAAATTTGCTGGATTTGGCTGGCGGAATTGCTTCGCAAGTTTCACGCAAGATTTACGAAAACTTCGCAAAAGTCTGTTCCTCTTGACGATTCTACGTTTCCTTTTGTTTCTATTTTTAACGAGTTATCCCTTCAACGAAATAAATCGCCCTCTTCTTTCATGAGAAAAAAAGATTTCTTATGGTTTTCTGACTTCTTCTCTCAACGTTTTATTCAACATACGACTTCTTGTCCATTTATCAAAGATTCACCGGGGACCTTCAGTTTCTCTTTTTCTTACCCACGTGTCTCTTGTATCTTGTTCAACGTCACCGTTGTTCATGGACCTCTTAGCTATCCTAGTAGTGGTTTTACCCTTCGCCAGTCGTCGTCGTAACGTAATACACGTCTTTCTGTATCCGCTTTCCTATTTAAAATAACAGATAATATGCGGGAAACGAGAAGAATCTAATTTTTCTGTCTGATGCACATTCTACGCGATAGTTGCATAATCCAATTTAAATGTAATTTCGATACTCTAACATTGTTTGATTTCGTACGATTTGTTTAACTGTTTACTCAAGTTTGTTTTTATAAACGCGTATCGGTTCGAATTACCAGTATTTTAATTTGTACGTAAAATGCGACAGGTTTATGTTTCTGATGACGTGGTGCACACGAGCGTGCGATGCAGCTATTCCTAATATTACTATTTGTATTATATTACGCGCGTAATAGCTGGATCGCACGCTCGTGTGATTTGCATCGTCAGAAATATAAACGCACGATTGCAATTTCCATGGCAATAACCGAGATAGCGGAATATTCTACAGAAGTAACGTTCTACGCATTTTGTTTCGACGAAGATTACGTCGAGATCAGAGCCGCCAAGTCCAATTAGAATTCGAAGCAAATATCGTTTCTTAAACTGGCGAAAGTCACACAGGAAATTCCGAGAAGCGCGGCGAAATTTCTCTTTGCTGTCCCGTTGCATCTAGTGGTTGGATCTTCGGTTTAAAGTAGATAAACCTGGCTTTGGAATCGGGTAACACAGCTAAGGATAGCATGGCGAGTAAAACGACCAAAAACTACGGAGAAACGTCAAAGAGGAAATTATGGAGCAACGACGATGTAACGCGGGCTACCGTTTATCTACGATTCAAGTTTCGAGCAAAGGATATCTCAGATTTTCAACGAGCTTATTAATATCCTGCAAACCTAAATCCGACGAAGTATGGCGGGTAAATTTCGATAGGAACTCGTGAAGCGTTTACCGGGCCACTTGAACAACTTCGGCTAATTCCCTCGCTCGATTTTCCACCGGCAAGCGCTTGATCCTTGTTATTAATCCGATAATAAGAATCTGATTGGAAATGAGTGGGACGAGAGGGGACAGGATGGCTTACAACATTGTTACAGGAATTTAATCGAGTTCGGGACGATTCGATGGTAAATTAGATAAGAGGAATTCGTAACATCCAAGTTCCTCACTAACTATAATTACTAGTGGCACAGAGGAATTCCAAATTTTCCCTTCCTTTTCTCCAGAATAATTTTCTTAACTTTACTTCCTTTCTATAGCCAATCATCTTCGCAAGATATTCGTTACAATAAAAAGAAAAAAATTGCCAAACGTTTCTATTGAGATGTGTATAATTTTGTGTGCTAGATTGGATTAGCTTCAGCAATAGTTACAGCATAAAAATTAACAACCACCAAAACCCTCAAGTTACTCAACTACTTGACACGTCGGTTCAGATCCGCAGGCTAAAAAGACAATATCCTTTAGAATTAAACACTGGATTCAATTAGAATCAAACACACGTTATACTTTTAATCATGTCATAGTACCACGCCAGAAAAGCTTAAAATTCTCGAGAGAATTGATTGTAAGACACTCCTAAATAAAATAAAGAAAAAAGAATTGGATTAGCCGCGTAGTAGTGACACACGTATGTGAATACGAGTGTGTGAAAGAATATGTGTGCGCGGCGTCTCGAGAAACGGATGAACGTAGCTGTTCCGTGGCAGTTTGGTACGGAAGATACTGAGACAAAGAAAGTGCTGAGACGCGTGCAAATGTATATCGACGAAGATAGTGGAAATCGTTTATTAAATAAATCTATAACTATTTTAATATGAATTCTAAGTGTAACCTTAGTGTTCCTTTACTTTTATTTCGCAAATTAAGATCCACAATTCTCAACAGTTTCTTTCATATATACTGTTACATTTTCTACAGAAAATTTGCCGTGCAAGTATTTGTCCAAGTTGTCGCGGATTCGATCGGCTTCTCGTTATCGCGTAGAATCGTGTCTGCGTCGAAGGCGAGACGACGCGGATGCAATGTAAATCGAAGCCACACGCGACATCGGAAACGTGACGTTATCATCTCCGCCTACTCGCGGTTTCGAAAAGTTTCTGCGTCTGTCGTTCGTCGACGAATCACCTTACAGACGAGCATCTGTACCGTCGCAGTCGATTCGTTTAATTTTGTAACCTGCGACAGAGTAGAGAAACGTCGATGATTTTTCTACCATACGTAAAGAATATTCCGAGAGTGTCTGAGTAATAACGTCTTCTTCTACTGATTACAGTCGCTAGAAGAGTATCGTATCGAGGCTGTTAGGTTAGTATAGTGAGTGGAGGTTCGCGAAAGGTAAGATAGAGCGGAGTTGAAACCCTTAGGAAACAGCGACAGGATACTGCGACGAGAATAGAAACGAAAGGACCTTGGAGGACGGATGAATAATTCATTTTAACAGGCGACCGAATTTCCTCGCGAATTAACATTCGTGAAACTTTGTCACGGTTTTAGAAGTGTTTTCGGTCATCGAGGTAATCGCTAGGAGATATATAAGTCTATTACGAATATTCGAAACAATGGCGAAATAAAAAGCTGAACGGTTCGAGAAATTGTTCGATTTCCGATCGAATTTTTCCAAGTTCGCTATAATTCAGCTGGCACCTGCATTGGGAATTCTGGTATTTCAGAATCGTCGAGGATGTAGTCGGAATTAAGTCGTGCGAGTTGCGTCGTTTGGAAACGGAGGAACGAAGCTGTGAGAAAAAAGTATCGAACGGAAGAAGTTTCGAGACTCGAAGAACTCGCTGAGACTTGAAAAAGTTCAAGGTACTTTGCGCGAATTTATCCGCGATCTGGTATCCTCGGAATTTCTGGCATCTTCTTCCTTTTTTATTTAAGAACAGAGAAGACTGGTAATCCGTGATAACCCTCGATGTCTTGCGGTTCAATTCGTCGCAGGAATTAGAAATATTCGAATTTGGGATTAGAAAATTATATTTGTTTGATTTGATCGTTTACTAAATATTTAAAATACTCAGAAGCGAGGATGAAGTGGAAGAACAGAAAAATATTAGCAAGATTCAGACGTGGAAACGAGACCAAAGCAAGGGAATACTGGAAAGAAGAGGGAGAAAAAAGATGCAGGCTATGTAAAAGGAAAGAAGAAGACCTGAGACACGCAATAGAAGAATGCGAAATAACGGGAGGACACAGAAAAAATACTAAACGAGACTGGAGAAGGACTAATGGAATTGAAAAGAATAATGGAGACGAGAAGGGCAATACAAGACGGGGAGGAACGACAATAAGGAAGTACAGCAAAGAAGCAAAAGCCCAAAAGTTGCCATAATTTTAGAGATAGATTATATAACGGAGTGCAATATAACAGAGTGGATAAGAGGGGAGGTAGATATATAAGAAAAGACTTTAAATAAATATAAGGGAGGAGGCAATAAGGTGATAACGCCATAAGACTGAGAGAATGTAAAAAGCGTGATAGGTAAACGAGATGTAAAACCGAAAGGCACGGACTAAGTAAAAATAAATAAATAAAAATAAAATACTAAATATTCAGCTAAAGATTTGTATCTAACTGGGCTCGTTGTTAAAATTTATTCAAATAAACCCTGTAAAGCTTGTAAAGCTATTGATCGTAAAGTAGTAAACCGAAAGACACGGACTAAGTGAAAATAAATAAATAAAAATAAAATACTAAATATTCAGCTAAAGATTTGTATCTAACTGGGCTCTTTGTTAAAATTTATTCAAATAAACCCTGTAAAGCTTGTAAAGCTATTGATCGTAAAGTAGTAACGTTTAAATAATTAAGTAACCTGAAGGAAAGAATAAACAGAGCTCTCTGAAAGCTTTCGAAAGGGAAGAGAAATTACGAGAACCAAGTTTTCCTAATTACAGCTATCCTTCAACCAGTAGTTTCCGCCATGGCCGACTTTTCAATTTCATTTCGTATCAATGTGGAACAACGATACGGCTTAACGGTTTCGTTTCGCGGAGAATTTCTCTCGACAAACTTGTTCCTCTATTAATAATTCAACATCTTTGTTTCATCGCGATACGCTCAACTGTCGAAGAATCTTTAATTCGTCGCGTCCCGTGACGTGGTGTATCTCTTCCTGCTGTGTTTTCTTCCCTGTTTTTTCTTTTCTTTTTCTTGCCATTAAAGCTACTGCCAAGAAATCTAAAGCGTGTAATTTTTACGGAAATGGTTCGCCCGATTGTTTCTACGTTTAGCTCCGTACAAATATGAATTTTGCTGTGACGAGAATTTTCTCATACTTTGCTCAAACTTCGGATATTTTTCAACATTAGAGAAAATATAACTCGGTTGAAAACGATTAAAGCAACGCGGTAGAGCTAAACGCGAACGCTTTTTCACTTTTTCTATGCGTCTGTTCGTAAAATACGATGAAATAATGGCAAACACGCGGATTTTTAAACAAAACCATGGTACAATGGACGACTGCTTATCCATCTATTCCGTCCATTTTTCATGAACAATGGCGATCAGTGACGCGACATGGATCGCCATAGAAATGTTCCGGCTAACGAAAATCGCGTACACAATGTAAACTGAGCGGGCCACGTGAAAATAATGCTATCCGTGACTGATCACGTACACAGGCGAACGGTGAATCGATAATCGGATCGGTGATCGGATAACATGCTGCCCGTGCATGCGGAGAACATAACACGCTTTCACACGCGACGAGCCAGTTATGATAGAATACGTAAAAGGGCGAAATCTGAAAGTATTTTTTATTCCAGAAAATTACTCGAATTACTCGAGTCACGGAGAAGTGAAACTGCGATCGACCGAAGTCTGATATTTAGTTTGATCTCTAACAAATTAAACGCTAATCGCGTATTCAAATTAATAACCAAAAGGCAAACTTCTGGTAAGTTTGGCTTTTGAGTGGCTCGTTTAATAGCGATGGATTAGAATTAGAAATACCTTCTCGTTCCGTGTAACAAGTTGAATGGCGACAGCAAGAACCTGAAAACACAAAACATAAATTCTGTTATTTCCACAGCTATGAAAAAATATTTTTATTCTTAAAGGACTATGATTCATCTCCATGGTATTCTATCTCTATCTAATTTTCTATGATAGAACGTCTCTGCAGACCGAATAAACCTCTTCTTGGAGAAGCATTCAGCGTAGATTCATAAGAAGATCGTTCCAAGCACAATGTCAGCATCCATTCCGATCCATCTACTTTCAATTCAGCGAGGCCCGTTGCTACAACATTTTTCGCTTTGCAGGACGACGCGTCGGGCGTCGCGATGCCGCACCATCGTTCGTGGCGCAGGTTTTCGCGCGATCTCGATGTGGAATCGAATTTTATTCTGCTAACAGCCCTCTTTCACCGAAATAAATTTTTCTCTAGCTCCTGCTCTTGACTCAGTGAATGTATCTCACACAGACAGGCGTTACATACTAGTATAACATCGAATAGAATTTTATATTTGGACTGTGTTTAGAACAGCAGTTTGTTTCAATCGTCGCATCATTAAATGCGAGATAAAAATGCAACGTCGGATCAAAACAACAGATCGATCTTACATACTCGTATTTCCTATTTAACGAGTTAAAGTTACTTCGTGGTTGGATAGAAATTTATGGAATATCGAGCAGATAATTCAACGAATAATTCGCTGGTTTAACGAAACTGTCGCAGCTGAATTATATTTCGAACAAACGAACGAATTGCGTGTGGCATTAATAAAGAAATATCTCGCGTTGATGGATAAATGGGAATAAATCCTGTTGCACGATCACGCGAGACTAGCGTGTCGAAAATATTCACATAGAAAGTGTACAAATTAGAATATCAGATTTTACTTCACGATTTTCAACATGTAAATTATCTCGTAACTAACAAACTATTTATCTAACGAGGAAACTCCAACGAAGAATTTTCAAACAATCGGAGCCGAAATAAAAATTTTGCTTGCAGAAATACACAGAATCGTATAGGACGCGTGAAACCAACGTTGCAAGTTTCCATTAAGGCGAAGGGATCTGTAAATCGGTTGGTATAATTTTCTCGCTATCCTCTCGAAATCTACGCAACCTCGAAAGTTTATTACGTGGAATTTCCTCGAACGATGGGCCGCCATTGATGCGACCGCGTTCACCGCACCGATGTCCGTTGTTCGCGTTAATAATTATCGATCGGCCATGTCAGAAGTTAAACGAACAGGCCTGCAACGTTCCTTTGTGAGGCAGCTAGCGAGTTCCGCTCGGCCAATCGGATCAACCCGATCGCGCATCCCTCGCCGTATGCACGATGAATATTTATTTGGCCCGATATAGAGAAGAAGAGAACGAGAGGGAGATAGAAAAGAAAGAAAGAGAGAGTTTGATTCGTTTGGTCGTCAATCGGTTTGATCTCGTTCGCTCGATTTCAGCCACAGCAAGAACGATTAATCTCGTTCAGGATCGAAGCGAGCGGATTCCAGCCTGGAAAATGTAGATCCCTTTGAATTCTCCACGAAACCCGAATTTATTTTTATTCTTGTATCAGTTTCGTATTTTTCCTCATTTTGTTCTTCCGCCCTTCCTTCTTTTATTCTTATTTTTCGAGTTCCTTTTTCCACTTGTTTTGAATTTTCACGAGTGATTCCCTGGACGAGAATCGCAGCGCTCGTTAGTAAGGGAAATATTCATTTTCCGTGGCACGAAAAGAGCCCCGACGTTTTGCGAAACCTGGTGAATAACACGGTAGATAGAGTTTCGGAAAACGCGCTTTAGGTTAATATGCTGCAGTTATACCCACCAGACTGACCCAGCTTCGTTCCATTAAAAGCTGTAATAATGACGAAGTACGATACATACGTATTTCGTTGAATGGCGGTTTAAACGTTTGAGTTAGGTGAAATCGCGCGCACTTGCAGCCGATCTTCCGCCAGTTACGCTGTTAGCCGTATCACACGGGAAAAACTTTCCTTTTACACGGATCTTTCCGGAATTTAATCTTTCTAACTTGTCGCGAAATTAATACTTTTGGACGAAACAACGAAAGAACGTAAATGGAAGGAAAGAGGAACGTAAGTGACAGAAAGAAAGAATTCTTTTGACGAGAAAATGAACATCGCGTCGTGTGGCTTCGATACCGAAATAATAATCTTATATGAAGAACTATTTCCGATATACAAGCATTGCCAATCCTTCGAATACGACATATTGAGAGCGAATGATCGAACTGTTCGTATATCAACTATCGACTGTAGTCGGTGTTCCGTTTGTTTCGAACCGGAAATGGTCGGACGTTCCACGCAATATCTGCTGACAAGGTCGTGTGATTCCCTTTATGCTCGGCGGAGAGAACGACCGATACTTGGTAACTGTGCTTTGAACACCCACAAGGGTCTATTACGATCAAGAACCGCCAGGCGGAAGGTACACTCGCCAAGTTCCCCGGCGGCACCATTTGCGGGACTCCTGGACCGCCCGTGTACGTTGTTGGGCTCTGATTTTAGGATCGCGAAATGGATCTCTTCCCGACGAGGGGAATATTCGTCATGCTGCGATATCGATCGATACAACGACTTACGAGGCAATTTACGAAGGGACTGTCGTTTTATAAATCAGAACACGTACGCTATAAGTGAACATCGTAGCTACGATTCAAAATTTCCCGCGTACAAATCACCGAATACAAGGGAAATACAAGAGAAAACTCGTATCAACGAATTGCAAATATTCTTGTTAATTCTTTTTAGTCGTCGATCAGGAGCAACGTTCGTTCGAATGTTTTTACACAGATCTATGCACTTTTCAAATAACCTAATATTTTTCCAATGGATAACGACTCGTCGGTGATACTAAATACTTGAGATCGTCGAGTACGTGACAACGATACGATGGAAAAAAAATGCAGAATAAATTTGTCTCTGCGTTATAACTTCCAAAATCGTCTCGGCTTAAAAACGGAACTCGGGCAATTAGAACTCGATTTACTTAAAATTCTCAATGAGAGTTGATTGTAAAAATTCTAACAAATAAAAAAAAAAACAAAAGTTGGAACCCGCGGTACCCTGTCGCCGTCGTTCTACCTTTAAAACATGATCGATTACCTGGAACGTCGCTTACGAACTTCATTCGCCTCTGTTTCTCGACCTACATCCTCCGTCGTGCCCAAGTCGTTGCAACGTCTATTGCTGAATTTATTCCGTCAACCGAGACCCAGCAAACGCAGACAGACTCCTTTGTGCCTTCGTTGAAAGCGATCCAACGCAACCATCAGAATCCCCGGGAGATCGAAAACAGATGGGATCGAAGCGCGCGAAATACACGCGGAACAGGATAAATCCTTGTAAATATTTGAGCAACACGCGCGCCAAATTTGGGTTAATTCTATCTGTGTCAAATGGCAACAAGTACGAAGAAACGTTTATACGCTGTGATGAGATCCATTCAGCGGACTCGCGTTGCGCCTGACATCCTGACGCGTTACGTAAGCGAGAATTTGGTAAAAGAGAATTTCCTGATATTTTGGAAATCTCGAAAGCGAGAAGTAACAAGCGTCAATTTGCCTTGGTGAGGTTCCAAAACGAGGATGGGCGACGAAGGATGGAACGAGGTAGGGTTCGTCGAGTACATTGAAATTCTGGCGGAAACTGTCGTCAGGTTTTGAGGCCGGTGTAGTTGCATCCGCTACGGTGTATGGAGGAATACGCAAGGAAAACAAGGGATGCAACGAACGGAGCAACGTATGGTAATGTTGTACCCCGGTTGCCCTGGCCTTCTGCCACGAAACTGTTGAAACATCGTTCCTGTCTTCGTCCTTGCCCACCCGCCTTTTCCACAGGCCATGTATCATCCTGGAACTCTCATTTCGTTCGCCGATATTCGATCATCCTACTTTCTCCATCGAACGCTGACCCAACCGAAACGTATTTTTTACCTCTTGAGATATTCTTCCATTTTCTTTCTTCTGATCTCGCGTCTAATTTCACCACTGTTTGTTTGTACGTTCGAGGCTTTTGTAATTTTCGCGCGGATTTTCATCTTTCCATCTTACGAATAATATAATACGAATCCTTCTTGTTATATAGAAATCCATGTATATCTTTTTAGTTTGCCTCGATATAAATCTCTTTTATCGCGAGTGCAGAAAGGTCAGTACGATTTAACTCTTGCACTATTAACGTCCTATGCGAACAGCCTACTGACTTTACAGCTCGGTTCGCTTATGTCGCACGAACGAACGATAGAAATAGGAAAGAGTTGGAGGAGAAAAAGCAACGAAATTTTTATTCGATTAGACTCGATACCTGATGTCAAGTCTTTATCAATTTTAGATAGATAGATTTTAATCGAATATCGTATAAATAATTGTGAATTTGGTATTTTCCACGTTTTTTCTAGCAAGAGATAGTTACCTTCCATCAGATATATTCCACACTTCTACGTACAACGTACGATAAACTGTTCCATTAACGTATTAAAACAAAAAAGAGCGTTTATTGGTCGTGCAAAGGGTTTAATCTCTTAAAAAATTCCCGGCCATATTCATTAAAATAATGGCGGAATAAATTATCGGCGACAGGAACGATAAGCACTTAATTAGTACTTGAAAGGCCTGGGGCTTTTTAGAATAAAACTCGATTAAAAATCCTAACTACTTGCTTTTTTTGTTAGGTCTTGGAGATATTTTGACACGTGTCTCCAGCGGAAGTCTCCTCGCGCCGCGAGACTCCTCTTGATGAATTGATTTTCCGTTCCAAAAGACGGCACGGTACGATAACGCTGCCAGATCGCAGCGACGGCGTCGTTCACCGTGTCGTTGGAAATGCTTGTCGCGTGCTGGAAATGACATACTCCCGTGGAATATCGATCATCGACGCTGACGAGGAAACCAACAGCGTCGTCGATGATAACGCGTGGAATAAGCATCGGCCAGTGTTTCAAATTTTATTGTTCCTCGCGACGTGATTGTCGTCGGTGCATGTCGAACCTTCGCTGTTTAAATGGCTCTTTGTCGTTGTGTTGTAGCAAAATTAACAGCTTTCTCTCTGTGTCGTACGACCACTGTGTATTCGTTTGAACAATGCAGGGATTCTGATCTAACGCAAACGAATGTTCCGCTGTTTCCATTCCATAATCAATGCTGTACATTGTTTTTGTCCGGAATTATCAACGATCGACGTGAAAAACTGTGCGTAGTGGAGTACTTTTTTATTTAGTTTGATACACTTCGTTGAGTAATCCCATTGTCGTTTTCAAAATAGTAGTTTTTAAAATGGTAGCAGTGAGTACGAGGAATTTGTAATTCTCTCGAACGCACAAACGCAGAAAGATGGTAAAAACCACCGTTATTTGTCATTTAATCCGCGTGACTCGATTGTGACGCGAATAAATTCGATCAAACGACGTTAACTCGGCAAACAAACGCGAGAGACGCGAAAAGTAAATTTTTAAACGACAGCCATACCGATTTATAAACTCATTTTCTCGTCACGAGCGCCCGAGAGCATGGCAAATATTTACACGACCGTCGTAAACGAAAATATTGAATCTTCCACGATGAACCCCGCTGAAGAGTAAACCGTGTGAGAGAGGCATGATAAATATCGTTCCAAGCGGCTGAAATATTTCACAGGCGTAACAAAAATCGCGTCGGAACGACGCCAACGGCCGAAGCCAAGTCGGCGTCGTCGACCGCGTAAATCGTCGCGATGGCGGTTGTTCGCGTGCACGACGCCATGCAAGCGAGGGATCGCCTCGAGATTGATCGTTCTTTTCACCGTCTGTGTTAATGTTCGCGTGATCCACTTCGTTTTCAATTAACATTTTGTCCGACGCGTCTGTACTCCGGTCTACACGCTGCACGTCAGTCTCTTCCAGTAGATTTCCACCAACTTGCGTTTTCTAAACTCGCCACGCGAATTCTATCTTTTACAAACGTACGAAACGTAACGAAATTTAAAGCTTTTTTCTAACGTTTCTTAGAACGACCTCTTGCCACTTAAGGTGTGTAGCTTTACGATTATCGTTCCGGAAAACTTCTACCAATTACTGAAATAGCTTCTACAGGGATGTATAGAGTATTCGAATGTGGAGTATTTCAGAAGAAAGTATGGTAAAGCACGGAATGTTTATATCATTTAATTAAGAATTTTTCCTTCATCGCTAATTTAATTTAGTTTGAAAAACCCGTTCTCATATTTACCGAAACTTGTCCGTTAACTCGTAAAATGGTGCGACAGCAGGGCGAAGCATTTCCTGCAACGCGATATTACGTTCTTTGACGAGCTGAAGATTTTCCAACTAGCGTCTTTTCATAAGATAAAGCCAGGGATCTTTGATGGGACCTTAACTCAAGGAAAAAACTGTGCATTACCGTGAGAGTGGCTTGTTTCAGGGTCTCCAGAGGAGCTTGAGACAACGTGAAAGATTAAAATTCTTTATTTCAAACGAATCATCTCTCGTACTACCATTTCGCAAAGTATACTTCCACGTAATGCTGACTTTCCTTTTCGAGATCGAGAAAGCCCGATGTAATTATACCACGTTCTTTCGCTATCGGGAAACTTTTACGTGTTACGTATTATTTCGTACCACGCTTTTTTCCCAATCCTTTGCAGTAGAACGCAAGTGGCAAAGGTCAGGATAAAAGCAACAAACTAAAGTCTACGATAAAATATTCTTCCATTTCGTTTTCTTCTTCTTAATGCAATTTCTTCGGCCAACTATACCAAAGTTAGAACGTAAAAGCAGAACCTTAACATCCCTGTGTTTTCATTGTTCCATTGTTCTGTTCATTCGTTCTAGCCATTGTTCCGCGGAAATCGCGGAATTTTTCCGCGAACACCGACGAAACAGGTGCTGGTGAAATCGAACGACGCGATAAATTCGAGAAGGTGCCGAAAGGGTCGCGATTTGTGCTCAGGCAGTCGAGAACGATCACAGGAGACGAAGAAAGATCGTCCAGCGTATCTTTCACGCTTCTGAACGGCGAACTTCGACCTACTTTATCTGGAAACATCCATTTCTTCGGAGCGGAAGTGGAAGATCGTTCGCCGTGGCTCGTTCCGCTAATAACACTTTTCTGATCGTTTCGTGAAAAACGCGAGAGGAAAATCTCCGCTCGACGAGTCGTCAAAGGCGGTAAAACGTCGGGAAGGTTAAGAATGTTTGAAGATCGTCGCTCGAAATATTCTAGAAACAAGAAGAAACATTCGCGACTTGAAAGAATCTTACGATGATCGATTTGTTGGAAAAAGTAATCCGCTGGTATTGTTTGGAAAGGTAAGTAGTTAAAAATAAACGATAATATAAAGTTTGTAAAGGACCGTAGAAAATACGACGACGTTATTAAATTTAGAAGTAATTATTTAAATGTAATATCACATTCGAGAGAACTTTTAACAACGAAGCGCGTGATAAATTCCATTTTAATACGTTTAATTCTAAATAATGGAAAATACCGTCGATATTTCACGCTTCAACTAGCACCGGTTTATTCGCTACCTGATAACGTTCAATGTGCCGATTTAATGCGCGTCAATTCTCATGTGGCGGATGATTAATAATCCAAGTGGCAAGTAGGTTGCAACTCGAGTGCATACGATTCGCCGAGAGAGTCTTCCACGGTTAGGCTCGCGATTCGTCGATCGGAGTAATTGCCGTTTGAAGGTAATTCGAATGCAATCGAAAGCCGATCAGGATTTGAAACCGAAATCGCAACAAGGATTCGATCGATAACTCGGACGAGATGGTGCTCGTTGATTTAGGATGAAACGCGATGGATATGCAAAGCTCGTAATCTTGTTCGTCTCAACTTCTCGTTATAGGTATATCCTTGGGCTATTTGCTATCAGCCTTTTGTAATTTATACATTAACAATAATATAGTTTCTCTGATATCTCTCAACTTGCAAGAACCTTACAATCTCGTTACGGCTGTAGTTTGTTCAGCATCGTAATTGTAAGCGATGGTCGTGAAAGAAGGAGCACGGTTTGGCAATCAGAAAGAACCATTGAGACGAGCATGAGGTTTGAAAAATAATGTAGAAGTTGAGAAGATAACGAGCGTTGTTGGAAATTCTTGTGGAGAGTGTTGAGAGTCATTAAAGCGTTGTAATTCGAGCAAGAATTGTGCGGTCGAATTTATCATCGTATCGTCTATGCTTATATTTATAAAATTCCTACTAAATCTCTCGGGTCACACACGAGCACCATAAAACCATACTAAAGAACGAAGAAACAGCGTTATGCGTGTGTAGCATACAGAGAAACGAAAATATAAAAGTTACGCTTGCGAGTCTCCGGAGAACGTAGTTTACGACGATACTACGTAGCGCTATAATATTTCGTTATACTTATACAATACTCTGCGTCGCGTTCCACTAACCCTATTTTTCTAGGATTCTTCCGCCGCTCCGTAAACCGGAAACAACAGCATGCAACATCTCGACAAACGTATGCACGTTATTGCACACAGGTTTTGACGCAGTTTAGCATCTTCGTCGCGCGCACGGTTCAAGCACCGGAGTCACGGCGAAAATAAATGTGATTCAGGCCGCGTAAATCTTTCACCCTGCCACCCTCTACGTGAAATTCCCTGCGGCGTTCCTTGGCGATGCCGTGCAAGTCGCCGGAGGATCACGAATTTCTCGACGATCGATTCAATTTCGAATCGCAAATCGCCATTGCCCGGCAGGATTTCAAACAGAACCGCAGCTGAGGTTTGCTTCGGCTCTGTTCCTGTCAGAATGTTGACGTATCACCGTGCTGGCATGCTGGATATGCAAACGGGATCAGGACACACTTTGCAGCGGACAACCGCCGCGGTTGGACATCGCAGAATACCAATGACGATTTTGAAGAAGATTTTCCAAATAGACTCTCTACATTTGTTTTCTTCGTTCCGTTTCTACTTTCTTTTATCTTTCGTATCTTTCCTTTCCAGTCCTTTGTTTTCCGTACGATCGAGTCTATCGCGACAGTTCAGTCGTTGCTGTTATCTACCGTACTCTACCGTAACTACTTTATCTCGAACGTTTGTCTATCTTCGCCATGCTACTACCATCGAAGATATTTTGCTTTAGTTTTTCTGTTCGCTATCGTGAAATTTGCCTCCGATACTTTTTGCATTTTTAAGCAAAACACGTTTTATAAGTCTATGGTGAAAAAGAATCAAGATCAGAAGAATCGAATCTCCTCTCTCTATTGAATTTTTGCTCCGTTCTACCTTCTATCTGCACGATTTCCTGGACAAGCGACACGAAACGAGCTTCCTGACACCATCTCGTCGCGTCTTATTCCAAGGTTTCAAGAAGTCGTTTACCTCTTTCCTCGCCTCGAGCTGCAACGCAGCTTGTCCCTCGGATATTTTACTCGCGACAGCTGTTTCCACAGGGCAGCGATGCAAGCTGATTTTCAAATAATATTCTCCTGTCCAGTGACATTTCGAGGTGTTTGCGCGGCGAATTCCCGCTGGAAATCTGCCAGTATTTCACTACGCGACAAACACGACCTCTGTTTGCCAAAGCGAGGTTTTAAGAAGTTCAGAGTGTCGTCGCCCTTTGCTTCCGTTTCGATACCGCAGACTCAGCCAATTTCTTTCAATTATTTGCACGCGCCGTGCCACGAACAAGAGATTACTTTCGTCGCTTCGTATTTCACCGCGGAATGGAGCGTCCTTTATGCCGATGTGAAAGCTATTCTCAGTGGAAATACAGCAAACGCGGTTTCTTCTCGGGCAACGAGGCCACCGCAACTGGCTTCTGCTTTTTAACTCTCGAAAATCTCTTCGATTCCATTCCAAAGAAATTTCGTCGAGTAACGTTTCTCGTACAGAAACACATTACGCACGTTCATCCTCTTATCTTTTAATAATTTCAGAATCAACAAGACATTTCCAAGTTCGTCCTACTTATCTCTCGTTAATTCCTTTGAAACAGACTTCGGCTTGTTTTTCCCGATTCAAGAAGTATTTCAAAGAAGAGGCTGGTAAATAAGTCGAGATGAAAATTTTGTCTTCTCCGCGCGAGGCAAAGTAGCAACGAAAGGTTGCTTGCTGTTCGTGATTTCTTCGGCAAACGCGGCAAATGATATTTTTCCGCGTACACGTGGCACAAAGGGCGAAGGTGACCAGAGAGGCGCGACGCGCGAATGCAAATGCTATTTAAATAACGGAGAGCGGAAATAGCTGCGGCTGCTAGGCCGCTTTGAACAGGTGACATCCTATACATTCTCCTCCTTTTCCTCGCGAAAGTACACCCACCCATCTCGCCGACGAGAGAGCCAGACTCTTTATCTTTGCCAAAGAGTGGAGAAAGACGGACGACTATGGGGTAGAAAGGAAGCGGAGAAGGAAGTTAATGCATCTTCCAACGCGCGCGGAATAATTTCTCGTGCGCGTTCTCTCCTATTTACTACTAGTTTGCTCTGCAGCAACTCGTTCACCCCTTCCAGAAGGTCTTTCACCGACCGACGGAACATAATATAACCTACCCTTGCTTTATTCTTTGTACCTTTTTCTCTCCTTGGTAGAGCGTACACGGTTCTCCGTTGCCATTATTTTTAATCTCTCGCGTATTTTGTTCTTTTGCGTCAGGTCGCTTTATCGCTTGAAACGTAGATGGAGGAAACCAGGGACAAATGGAGGACACTTAATGCATCTTTAACGTTGTTGTAGCAAATTGGAAAGCGAATTTTTTCTCTTCACATGGCGTCATTCTACATATTTTGATGACTGTTGGTTGTATAGAGAGCGGTTCCGTATAGAACATACAGAATGCTGGAGGATTTTTTATTGCACAACGGAGAGAGGGGATTTTTGTGGGAATCTCGTAATTGAGAGTTCTTTGCGACGATCGTTCGTGGAAAGTGCATCCGGAAGATTCTTCCTCCTCTTACGTTCGCCTTTCTGTTATCCTTTTTTGGCCAATGAGATTTTACGGAACAACCAACTTTCCTGTAGAGTAATTCCTTCTCTTCTTCGGTATGTAAGCGTCAATTTTAGCGTTTAAATTTCGGTACATTAAACGATATTGTTAGATAACGACGACATCGATGATAAAAATATCGTACAGAAGATCTTGAGAGTTAAAGTCCACCTATTGCGATAGTAACCTATTAAACTCGTACTACTAGTAGTAATCTATTAAACTTGTTCCTACATTTCCAATGCCCTTCGTATGCAAAAAGCTACCATTATCCCTGAAATTTCCCTTTCGTCGAAAGGTAAAGTACCCATTGTTTGGCCCGTCGACCGAACTTTACCAAGAGATTGACCTTTTTAATAATGCACACTGGGACTTCCCTACCCCGTGACTTCAGCGATTGTTCCGCAAAGAAGACACACAAGTTTCTCGCCACGTAGTAACATCGTCTCCTTCTCTTTTCGTGCGATTAATAACCCTTGCACCAGGAAATTACAAGTCTCCGTTTTAATCACGCCTGTGGCAACTTTGTCGCAGTTTCCTTCGTCGAGTGCGTTTTCCATGGAAATTTCCAGTAACTTACGACCTCGTCGTGCGACAGGAATTTTATTTTATCCTGCGTGCAACGTTGTCCTCGTGCCTCTCGTCTCGTTGTTTGTCTTTCGACGAGGGTCCATGAAAATGGTGGAACAAGCAGCACGGCGTTCCTATTTGCCAAGGGAGCGCGCGTAAGTAATTGGACCTCCTCCCTTAACCCTTTTCCACCAAGTCCCACTGTAACTAGTCGCCCGAAGGTCTACCATCCTTTGCAGCACAAATCTATGTATCAAACTAATATTTCTAATTCGATTTCGCCTCTCCTTTGAATTCCATTTTTTAAATAAATCGGATATTCGGAAAAGGATTTCTACGATGTGCGATATCGGATTGGAAATGTAGAATGCAAATTAAAAGCCATAAAATTTTCGAAAGCGAAACGTTCGCGATAAAACGTAATACTCGCGTAAAGTTTCCCGATAGATTTCAGACGAAAATCGTTTGTTCGCATATAACGTAAATGATAAAATTTGAATCTGCAGTGAACACGATAAAGATCGTTCTTTCGCCTTTCCGACGCCTCTATCCTTCTTTCATAGGGCAATAAGATGGATCTGTCTTCGTAATTTTTCGAATAGCGCATGCAGTAGTTTTGAAATTCTCGTGCCATCGATGTTATTTTCATACGCAAACGCGATTCGTAAGCGATGAATCGAGTCTCTGACATCGATGTAGCTTCATGTTTCTTCTGGATATGAACGATACAAACGCGACACGATCTAACGCGTGCAATTCCTGTACGAACGCCAGCATTTTATTTCGTACTTTTCGATGAATGAGATTCTCCCCCCCTTGAATTCTAGCTGCGTTTCCGGATAAATAAATTCTGATCTACGCGACCCCATTTCCCATCGCGAATACTCCCGCGACGCGTCTGCATACGATCGCTCGATCATTCTTGAATGAATAAATAACGAACCGTTGCCTTCCGTCTACTTTTACGCTGCGGGAATGTTCCGTTTCGAATGAATTAAAGCAACAAGTTATCTCAAGAATTGCACGGAAGAATTTTCTTACGAACGATGCTTGGATGAATATTCTTGCCAGCACGGACTCGGTTATTGATTTTTCAATATGAACGTCTCATTCTGATGTTAAACGATGATATGAAATAGCTGTATAAATGTTTCGTAAGTTGTCGAAGAAATAAATATTTTATCAATCGCGTGACTAAAGGATATTTTCCTATTTTTCTGTTTTCCCTGTGTTACATTAACAGAGGTATTTTTTTACCAGTATTTTTCTAAAAGGTCCTCCTTTTCCAAATAATCTTTTAAGGGACGCCATTTTTACCACCTCGCATCTCGACACCGAATCTTTCTTGTCCAAAGCAGAGTCCTCCGGCTGGAATTATCGATCCAGTAAAGTCACGTTCAGACGTAGACCAGGAGGTGTTGCTTTTACGTCGAATTTTTGGATTCGTCGATTCTCACAGTTTCTACGTTGCCTGATTTTCTTCAATTTTCTCCACTTTATGCCGCACTAAAAATATTCATCCTGCGAATTCTGCTATTTCTGTCCGCCGGTATTATTTACGAGCCACAAAAACAAGTTTCAGCAACATCCCAGGCGCCTCTAAATTCACCCTATGTTACACGATCTTCAGCCGCTTCTTCAACAGCCATAAATCCTACGTAACAGTTGTCTCCACGCAATCTTCGTCGCACCTTACGGTTCCACGCGAAGGATAAACAGATTTAATCGCTTGGTTGTTTGCAGAGGTAATAAAATCACCCAGGCTCACTCGATTCGTCTCCACTTGCGTCTTTGGCATGTGTTTCCATCGAGAAATCTGTTTTCCTCCAGCTGTGCTACATCGTCATAGAAACGCTCCACGTCTAACGAAAGTTCGTTGCTGTGGAAAAGTCGGCCTAAGACGGTTTTCCTGCTCCATCCTTCCCTTGGAAACTGCCGAGAAATGTACGTACCTCGTTTCCCGTGACTCTCAAAACGACCACGCTTAATGATCGCGTGGTTTGTCGCGGCGAACGTTTGCTTTCAGAGAAACGCGAGTCGGCAAACAAAGCGATGGACGACGTTTGATATTTATTTTAATCGTTGAACGCGCAAAGAGGTGCAATTTGCGAACGTTATCAGGCCGCTCTTGTTCGAGTAATGCCGACAGTTTACATACTAGGACAAGGTTTAGTTCCAAGATCGCAGTTTCAGATTTAGAATGGGGACGAAATGATACGCGGGTCGAAAGATTGATTTGAAGAGCGATGTTTAGAAGCGATGACTGCAATCATGGATTACGTATATTAATTCGAACAAAAGAAAAGAAACATCATTGGAAATTAATCTTCTAGTCGACCATCGAGGACGGTAGCGTGTATCCATCGATAAGGAAGCTCGGTTCCGGTTCCGGTTTCGTTATGCGATCACGCAACAAACATTGAGAAATCTATCGCGTTCCATAAAACTGGCGTTTTACGTTCCGTTCGAACGCGCGATGTCTATCTGCTGAAGATATATATGTCGGAGATGAAGGGACATGGAGCCTTTCGTACGGAATAGTTGGGAAAGACCCCACTAACGTAGCCTAGACTTTTTATGATTATTGTATGCAAACAACAAAAACTTGAAAATTAGTTGTTTATGATTATGGATACCCCAGAATTATGACAGGGAACTTGGGTCCGAAGCGACATAACGAGCCGCTGAACGTAGCCACGGTCACGGGAGGGACATGTACCTAACCGAGGTACGGAATAATTAAATGACTCTCTTTAAAAACAAAGATTGACCCGAGGGAGGTATAGAGGGGAGTATATAAGGGCAGCTCCGCTGGGACCGAGGATTCATTCTTTCAGTTAGATACGTTCTACGCGCACCGAGTATCTCTACGTCAAGAGACATCACAGTCCTGAATTAGAAAGTAGAGTATTACTTAGCCCGTGTAAGAATTCATATTCGTCCTCCCGTGAACCGTGGATTCGTTATCCAAGCTTAAGTCCGTGGCCAACAACATCCCGAGTGTATAATATCCACGGTTACTAGTTACTATTCGTATCCTTCGGACCTTCGTTATCAAACACCGTTCGTATTTTACATCAGCGATGGCCAATCCGAGCGAACATTCTCTAAACGACCCTAATCCCGTTTCAACTCCGATATAAATGTAGTATCAAAATGAAGGAGGGTATCGTAAGGAATCGTAAGAGTGTTGGGGAAGAGAGAGAGAGAGAGTGTGTGTAAGTGAGAGTGTATGCCTTGGTGACGTCAAAGTTAAATGAGCAAAGGAGTGGGAGAAGGGTGCGAGGGTTGAGGGTCAGTATTTTTTTACCTGGGAAGACAGAAGCTGTGAGCCGAGTGTTAGAATAAGACGTACGAAGATATTGTAGTCAGTTTTTGTATTGGATATTTCTTGTTAAAATAGAATTAGACTTCGCTTTAAATAGAACATCCTCCCTTATCCTTACTGTTACGTCGGCTGACTCTCTACTTAACCCAGGTCACACACCGCGGGCAAGTTGGCAGCCAGATGTCTATGCATCCTCACTGCATACCCCATGATTCTCGTTACTTTCATAGTTAAGGTCCGTCAGATTAAACAAGCGTCTTTGTTCTCTACATATTCTGTCCACTATGGGACAATACGGGAAAGTTGGTTTTCCTCACGTTCGGTTCCTCCGTTTGCAATTTTCTCTGGAGGGTGGTTAAGACCCTTCCTAGTCCACCAACCTTCTTATTAACCAATCAAGAGCAATGTCTGTTACCCTCACTTTCCTAGCAAAAGGATCCTTCACAAATCAGCTCATCTCGTGCGCGAGGCACACCCATCACTAGCTTTCCTCCGCCACGGCATCGTCATCGAACTTCACTTATTCTACATCCTTACAATAATTAACAAGTCGCGACAACTCTTTCTACAGTCAAAGTCTCTTCCTCGGTTCGCATCCGTCTATCACTCTGTATCTTATATTGTACATTAGGTTGTTGGAAATATATGTATCTTTTACAACCTGTTAACACGGTGTTATATGAAAACAATCACCCCTATTATCTTAACGGAAATCAGGGGATCGATCAACTCGTCGTGTCGATTATTATAATCGTAGCTGGAATTTACGACTGCCGTTGACGTGATATCTCGCGAACGCGTCGAACATACACTTTAGACCAAATTAGGATACTATATATATATATATATAGAAGCCACGCGCGTTTGTTTTTCCTCCATTTTCCACCCCTTTTCTATCCGATATTTATACTTCGTCCGATTTAATTTGCAGATTCTAGGACACACGACACGTTGCATGCGCGCAGTTCGCGTCTTGCTAAAATCTTTGTCACCCAAACACGACACAGTTTCGTGGAAAACTGAAGAAATTCGTCCGCGATCAACCCTTTGAAATAGCAATTTGGAGCAAGCGTGTGGCATGGTCGTGATGGTTGACGAGTGACAGACGCCTGCAGAAGCGAGTTTTCCAGCTGATTAAAGTTGCTGTCGTTCACAAGTCTACGTCGTTTTGCGTTCACCGCTGTAAAAGGCGTCGACTCGAAGGATGAAACGATCGTTGGTGAAAGGAACTGGCAATCGCGCGCAAAGTCAGCGTCGCGATGCAGCGGCCATTTCGCGCGAACAAGCGTCGGAGGAGGTTGTCGCTCGGTGCACTTTAAGCGAGTCAGATCGGATCTGCGCCGAAGGAAGATCGATAAAGCGACGCTAGAGCGTGTCGCTGTCGGGAAAGGTCGTTAAAGTCCATTCTCGTGGTTTTTACGATTCGTTAAGTGACAAGTCGATGATAAAACATCGTGTTTATGACATTTCGTAGATATGAATTCGACTGTCAGCGACGAGAAAACGCGCGTTAAATCCGTTCGTTACAATCCATTTGAAACTTTGTTTTACCTATTACGGTGTAACAAATTGAAATGGAAATAAAAATGATCGTTACAAAGAGGTTACAAAGAGCTGTACGAAAGCTTCTAACGAGTGACGGGTTATAAATTGCTTTTACCAATAAAAAAAAAAAAAAAAAAAATGGATAAACAAAAGACCAGAATGATACGTTTTGTGAACATAGAACGTGAAACGTGTGGTTTCTACTGGAAAATGGTAACAAGGATAACGTCGACGACTACCGATGCGAACCGATGCGACGCGACATAGAAAAAAATCGCTCGATAATCCATTACAGATTCTCTTCCTGTAATCAGTCGTCTAACGAGCAGAAAGTGACGACGATAGAACGAAAAGGATTTTCGATGGCGAGCGAGCCTCTTGGCCCTCCGCTTTTCCATCTCTGGCGCAAAGTTTGCGGCCGAAAATAAACGGCCGAAAGAAATCGATCGATAACCAATTCCTAGCTGTTCGCCAGTAATCCGTTCCTTTCACCGGCTGTCTAACTCGCTGGTGGTAATCTTTATTGATACCGTGGCGGAACAGGGGAGACATGTGCCACGAGGGCAGCCGGATATTCCGATCGAGTGTCTCGGACGAAATTTCCTATTAGTCACACTTGCTCTCGTTGGATTAAAGCGAAATGACGGATCGACCAGAAGGAATTGATCGGTTGGAAGTTTCTGTCGAAAATTTCTCGACGATTTACGGTATGCAAACGCGTATGTAAATATAACGTGACGTACGTTAATATAAATTTCCACGCGGACAAGCGTTATAAATACGACTATAAAAATCATTGTTTTTCGTTTGTATGAATTTTTGGTACTTTGATTTGGCTTTGAATATCGAGCACTTTTTGATATGGACGCGTAAAATATAATTTCTTACCTCGATGGACGTTTTCGATCGATGTCCTTGTAGGAAAGATTGCGAGACTAATTTTCAAAGTTTTAATTAATTCCTTCTAATTCCGATACTCTGATCGTCGTTCATAAGCTGCAGATTCAGATCAAACGGGAAATAATTAAAACGATTGCAAGATGCTTGTTGGTAGATCGGTGGTAATTTGCTGATTCATAAAAGTTGTCTATCGTTCGTTATCTATTACTGGGATCTGAAAAGTCTGCAGACCAGAGACCAATTAAACGAGATAAGTAAACTTTCACATTTTTCCTTTACTGGAAAGAAAGCAATCGATATGAAATACAACGAGATAAAGCGTCCTCTAATTTTTACCAATGACCTCGGATTGAAACGACTCGAGGCAACAAATCGCTTCTAATTGGAGACACCATGAGGGAGAAATTTCTTCAGAAACGAACGTCTTTGTTCAAATCGATCGCGTAAAGTTCGACGCTTTCAAACAAATCATAGTGAATCGCGGTGACTCGGCGATAACCGAAAACTTGGAAAACAGAGGAATCTACCCGTTTCAGAGGACCATCGCGCGCTTCGTTTCCGCGCAGACGTTATCGCGATCGAATCGAATTTATTTCCCTGCCATGTTTCGCTTATCACTGGCGGAAAAAACTTGGTCGACCAACAAAAACATAAACGAGCTGACAGAGGACGAACGAGTTTTCCCGATAAGCACATTCACCGATGCTGTTTTACTTTCCAGATAGTAATCACCGTAAATAAGTGATATTCATCCCTCTTCTTTTCTTTTTTTCTGTAACACGCTGGCAAAGACATGCAAATCTTTGTCTTATACGATCGATGGATTCTATGCGTGGGTTTTCGAAGGACACAAGGCGATGTAACGCTCGCGATAGACAGGAATACGAGAGCAATTTTTCAAGCAGCTCGAGACTACGACAATTTTTCATGACAAACTTGGTCCGCGGAGGAGTCGCCGGAAGACAAATGAACGGGACAAATAAACTTCTCATTCTGTTACAACGTTGCCTTTCACGAGTAACTTTTACTCACCGCCGCTTTTCTTTCTTCAACCCTCGTCCAATGTACTTTACTTATCTTTCAAGGGAAAGAGAATAATTTGAAAGAAAATTACGTTGCAAAGAAACACCTCTGAATTTTACGAAACCTTTCAAACCTTTGAATATTTCCAAGTTTCCAGTCTCTAGTCGTTTCTATTCTTCCAGTCTCAACCGAGTGAAGGTAGGAAAATGGAACAACGAAGATTCAACGTGAAAGTAGGATCGATATTTTGAAACTAGAAAATCAGAGGAGCTGCTAACGAGCCGAGAACCCCGAGGAAAACTCGAGAAAGTGTCGCGTTTCTCGCTGAAAGCAGTCGACAGTCTCCGGTGGAGAAGCGGAAGTGGAAGCGAACCGGCATGTAAACAAGTGTCGTTCATTCGTAGCTTCGTTTCACCGCGTAACACACGGCATACGCCATTCTTGTTAGCACAACCAGATGGAAAGATAAAACAGAAACTAAACGCGACTGTGCATCGTCGGCTTTCATCGCGTTTTCCACTTTCTCAGAGATTTTACGCACGGAATTGCACTTGCCACGAGAACGCGTGAGAACGAATATGGAGGAGAAGCAGGCAGAGTCACGAATAGCAGAGCAACAGTGATGAAATTTGCATTTGTAAATTATGTAACCGGATGTTTGCGCGTTTTTCGGTTCGTCGTGTCGGTCGATGATCAATTTCCATTTGCATCGTAATTACCATTCTTCGATTATTCCGCGCTCGTACCGGTATTTCTAGAGATGAGATCGAATATTGCAAACAGCTTCGAATTTGATTAAAAAGAAGAAAGACGATGTTTCTCGGTAGATGCGAATCTAGGTAAATTAAGCTCGAACATTTTTTTTTATTGATGTTGATTCACAACAACGAATAGATTCTAACGTTTAATCAGTATTCGTTCGAAGCGTTTCATCGTGTACAAATGTCTGACGATAAGCATCACGGTGAACGAGCTTGAAGAAAATGGGCAGCGTTCGACGTTAAACAATAAACAGCGACGAGAGAACGACAGGTCGTGAGAAGATAAAGAAACGCGAACCGAGTCTCGTGACTTTTGCTGTTTTCGCTGTTCACTCGCAGCAACAGGTATTCTCGTTTCTTTTCAAAAGGCAAGTGCATCGATAATTGTCGATACTTTTCGCTGACAGTAGCTCCGTTGGATCGCGTTGGCGGAACGAATTCTACTTACTTGGGCCGAGTTCAGAAGAATTAAAACTTCAACCTGTTGATCTGTGTACAGATCGTCGAATACTCGTAGAACGTTAAACAAGACGTTCTGCAACACAAAGATCTATCGGTAACGGTCTAGCGTTTAACCCAGTCGTTTGTATTCCGAGTTGAGATTCTGCGATGTCGTAAACGAGAGATTATCGGCGATCGACGATATTTTCTAACACCTGCGCACAGTTAACCGCGTGAAATACAGTTAACGGTGCCATTACCTCTAATTGCGCGGAAAATGCACGCCCACCCACAATCCAATTGCAATATCGTGCATTCGAGCAATTATCCGCGCACCTGTCGAACTTGTTGATGACTTTAATTGTACGCGCAATTGCACGCGCTTTTATCGTAACGGCAACACGTATTTTTCGTTTATTTAACGGAAGGATCAGAAATTATTCTCTTTATTTTCGACACATTCGTGACAGTTACCGGCCAACCGACTTATTCCTGATAAAACATACGTGGCGTCCGCTAAGAATAAGAAAAAAAGAAATTTCTAACGACTTGGTTTGATCGATGAAGCGATTCAGCGGATCAACGTTGATTTATGACGTCGCGTCGCTTTAAAGGCACTACGTTCGCCCGAAGCGATACATCTCATGATTCATTCTGCCAGGCGACAATGTAATGCATTGGACGCGCGCCTATGAGCGAGGATTCATTTCACAGGGCTTATTTTCAATAAAGCACAGGGACAGGCACAATGGATGACAGTCAATCGTATAGAGACCAAGCCATTTTATAAAATGTCAATTTCCCTTCTATCCATATCGCAAATACGCATTTACATCATCTATTCTATACTTAAAGCTCTCGAAATCTTTATTTAGAACAATACACGTGAAAAATCAAATTATTCGTAATCGAAAATATGTGTATTTAGAACACCCTCAACGAATAATACACACGAATCTCAAACAAGCTGAACTTCGAATCTTTTAAAAATCGATCAAGCATTTCTTATCTCTGATCTAATTGCTAGCGCGTGTAATTCGTCGCGAGATAAGTCCTGGAAATAACGATGGTTTCGAACAAGCAATTTCTACGTGGATGCTGGTCGAACGGTATTCAGTGGGTGGTTCGAATTGTTCGATGTCGAGGGAATTGCCTAAATCGCAAACGGCAACGTACCGCGTCGCGCACTGCAAGACGTAACAATCTGGAACGGGGTTAAGCGTTCCATTTTCCGACGACACGATGTGTAATTCGCCTTAAATCACCCCGGCAGCTTCATTACGGGCCCTGCTAACCAGAAGTTCGTAATTTCGTTTGTTGGTCGCGTGGGATATGCACGTCAGGCAATATGAAAATGAAGGCTGAAACTTGTCCACGAACGAATTAATCCGAGTTCACCGAAACTACGGGTATTGCGCCATTTAACTAAAGGGTTTTTTAGCTCTATTGAGAATTTTCCATCGATATTTATCAGTATCACTGAGTTGAATATTCTCATTACGTTGGAGTATGGCATTACGTAAACTCGGCTAGTAAAATGGTATATTCGTCATACGTTCGTTATACTTATGGATTTCTACTTTTTGAGCAGATTTAATGTTCAATGTACCATTTTTTTTTAAAAACGTTGCACGAGATCGTTTACGTCTCTGAATATCATGATCTTCTTCTTTACGATTTGTAGGAGGTGTATAAAGAACTTCGACTCTTACGGGAGCTCGTTTTTCCTCGATTTGCCTAACTTTTACTTACTTCGTAATAATTTAATTATTAATTTGTAACATTTAAATTATTGATTTACAATATTAATTAAATTTACAGTATTAATTCCTCACGGGTAAACTATTAATTTATCACAAATAAACTAATAATTTATAATAGTTACGCTATTCATTTATAACAATTTATTATTAATCTGAAACAATTAATTCATTAATTTTTTGAAAAACCTTTCATGACAACAGTAAACCGATGTTGCTGTTTGTTACACCTTTCGTCACCTTTCGTCACCTTTCGTCACCTTTTGTCACTTTTTCTCACCTTTTCAAATCAGCTATATAAGGAACATGCAACTTGCGCCCGAGCTCTTTCGTGTTTGAACTCCCTTACCGAGAAGATCGAAAAAAAATCTTTTCGAATTAAATTATCAATTTATAACATTTAAACCATTAATTAACAACATTTAAACTATTAATTAACAACATTTAAACTATTATTTTATAACATTTAAGCTATTAATTAACAACATTTAAGCTATTATTTTATAACATTTAAACTATTAATTAACAACATTTAAGCCATTAATTAACAACATTTAAACTATTAATTAACAACATTTAAACTATTAATTAACAACATTTAAACTGTTATTTTATAACATTTAAACTATTAATTTACTACATTTAAATTACTTTTTTATAACATTTAAACTATTAATTAACAACATTTAAGCTATTATTTTATAACATTTAAACTATTAATTAGCAACATTTAAACCATTAATTAACAACATTTAAACTATTAATTTATAACATTTAAACTAATAATTTGTATAAAGTCAGTGCCAATGCAAGGTGTAACTATTGAGTGTCTATGGATGGAATGTAATTCTTCGTGTCCACTCAAAGCCAAGGGAATCAACACCGTATTCATGGAATTGAAGAAACAAGTGCAATTTAATCGAAGACAACGAGATCTCATCATCCATGCGTGCTACAATTAGTAAGTTGCGTAGTTTGGTTTTTTCGATCGTAAGTTCAATGTTCCAGTATGATTATGTGGATCCATATATTATACCTATTGTAATTAGTAAATTTAAATACACGTTACTTCTTTGTTTTAATATAATTTTACGTTTTCTCCTCCGGATGCTTAAAAACTCTTTACGTAAATAGGACACGAGCGTAGTTACCTCCCCGTGGTGGATCCTGGTAATTGGTATCGCTTTCCACATAATGATACATGGAGTGCTATTCTGAATATTAGAAAATTAATGTAACATTAATTTTAATATTAGAGTTAAATTACTATTGGAAAACAACATATATTAAAATTTCCAAGTATTACTATTTGAAAAACGATATCAAATTAAAAGCTGCTTTAATATAGCCTAGTCTAGATCATCCAAAACTGTTTCTGTGATCTAGATTGGACTAATACCCGCCTACGGGGGCACCATGGGACGTCGTGGGACACCGTGGGACACCGTGGGACACCGTGGGACACCGTGGGACACCGTGGGACACCGTGGTATGTACAAGTTAGCTTTAATTATTCATAAGATAGATACATAACTGTTAAGTGCATTGTGAGCCCTGGCTATACAGAACAGTGTTATACTAGATACTTATCCATCTTGGAATGAAAAATCAAAATTTTTCTCCCTTCAAGCCCCAGCTTACAACACAGAAAAAATTGTTCTCGCGATTTATCAGTTTGCGATCGCTCAGTTCTTTCAAACTGTCGCGTGCCATACTCTCATATCTCTGTACGCAGGCCCATGGTCAAGTAAAGTTAGAATTCGACATTCTCTCCATTAGCTTGAATGTGGAGATCTATGTGTAATGTTAAATAGTCCATGGGCGGGTCTCGTGCGTAGTCACCTCCTCGTGGTGAGACCTGGTAATTGGCATCCTTTTTCAAAAATTAATCAGTTGATTAATATTTGGAAAACGATACCAAGCTAAGAACTACGCAACAGTCCAGTTTAGATCACCAAAAGCCTCTAAGAGAATTTTTGATGATCTAAACTGGACTGCACCGTGGGACACCGTTGGACACCGTTGGACACCGTTGGACACCGTGGGACACCGTTGGACACCGTGGGACACCGTTGGACACCGTTGGACACCGTTGGACACCGTGGGACACCGTGGGACACCGTGGGACACCGTTGGACACCGTTGGACACCGTGGGATATGTCTTGACTATGTCAAGTCCATTCTGAGCCCATTCTGTACATTGATACTTGTCTAATTTGGAACAAAATATGCAAATCTATTCCTCTTTTCCACTGAATTTTGCGGTTATTTTGTGCACAGGAGTGTGTCGCGTGAGTACATTGATTCTTCCGAAAGATCGCGAACGAACGAGTTCGCGTCGCCATTTTCCTTTATTGTCTGTTGGTTTAGGCTTCTTCTTGTTTACCCATTTTTAAGGGAAGATAACTTTTCGATATGTTTAAGAGTTTAGAGTCGCGAACGACTCGTATTCTTTCTCTCGTTACTGACCCCAATCTATTGGTGGCGTGCTTTCGGTGGCGTCGTTTCTTAATTAGATTTTTACTCTAATGTAACTCTCGTTATTAACATGGTTTAATTAATACACGTTTATTTAACGATTCATTGAACATTAAGATAATGAAATTAAGTGGATTTCTGAAACTTTCTGTTTTAATTTCTATTCAGTCGTCTATTTACTGTTACTATATTAACTTCTAATATCAGCTTCTTTCGTAAGCTTTTATAATAAAATTTGAGTTTGACTCGTGATTTCATTTAATCATTTTATACATTTGTTTCAATTTCTAGTTATTTTTCAATAACAGAGATAATATAAAAGTAACAGGAAAATTAACATATGTACGCAAAGACTATTAATGACCAATTCGATAAATTTTTATGGTCAATTTAATGATCAATCCGATGAATTTATTTCAACTAAGGTAGCTTTGTACAATATGAATAATTCTGTTGTCTTTTTATTCGAGCATGGGTAACGTTTGATATACAATTTATATTTATTTTAAAATATATTTGATACGTATTTCATAATAGATAATTTCTTAATTATTTGGAATACTAAGATGAACGTAAAGACGATTAAATAAATGATTGTTCTATTTCCGATGTATGAAATGATTCTCTTATTTCAAACGAATTTTTAACCAGTCATCTTATTGTTTCAAATTGAGTTATATCACAACAATTCACTTATGGAATTCAATTTTTTTCGCTATATTATGTGAATTTGCTACATTTAACGTCATAAACTTGCAACTTAGTAACAGTTAGATTCAAATACCTGGAAACAAGGTTCCGTGCGCGTTTTTGCAGTATTCTTTAAGTATATATAGTGGCGAACTTTTGAATTCTTGGAAATATTTTCCAATATTTATATCACGCGATTATAGTGTATTAGTGGAATGTATATTTCGTATTCTAATAACGAAAATTCATAATTTTCAACTAAATAATATTTTTCATACTTGTTCAAATTTCTTAATAATAATTTTTAAGCGTAAAAAATAGCAGTATTTTCTAAATAAACGTTCGATAGGAAAAAGAAGGAAATTGTCGAAATGACATTTCACTTCTTTTCCACCCTACCCACCCGCCACCCCCTCCCTTAAACAGCTTTATTTTCAGCGAATATTTGTGACCGCGCGCAATGCGGTTGTAGAGTCAGTGTTTGCTACGCAATAGTTTCTTTTCAATATTTTAAAATCACGATATTTTTGATTAAATTCGATCGAATAGTCACACGCGAAAGTAATAAAATTTTATTAATTAAATTTGTACGCGATATTAGAGTTCTTGTTCGCCGATTATAATTTAAGCGGTCGCGGCAACGTAGTCTTTTATTTTTTCTTTTTTTTTTTATTTTTTTGAAGATTCGTTCTCGGTATTAGAGTCAGTGCCTTCCTCAAGAGGATGGAGCCTCTCCAGGAGCTCAAGCATGTAAGTATTTTTACATATCGTACTTCAATTATGTCTATTCTGTATATTTTTCTTTGATCACTATCAATTAAGAAATACAATTTGATTGAAAATTTGGAAGATTAGCATTTTCCGAGGTTATTCTTTCACTAAAATAAAATAAATGTTAAAGTTTTAATATCGAATTATGAAACAAATGATCAACATATATCAGAAATAATTAGATTCTTAATTTTTAGATTTTAAACTTTCATATTAGAGTTTCAGTTTTTATACTTATCAAAGTTTATTAGAATTTCAATCTTTATTATTACTAAAGTTACTAAAGTTAATAAACCTTCATTTTTTATCATCTCCAACTTTTGAAATAATCAGGAATGTTTCCCATGTTCTGTTACAGATTCTTCGCAACCTCCATTTCCACCACTGGACCTTACGCGGCTCCTGCCTGATGTTATGGGATGGCGCAGCATCCATGGTAGGTCCTCTGTTTCTCCGCTTCCAACGGTGAGTCGCATGCATTTCTGTTCCTCCGGTCACTCAATCATGTCGTAGGATGAAAGGTCCGAATCGACACGGGTGACTGGTTGTATTACGTAGAATTTTTTAAGAGCATAGTGACCACGGGTATTTTTTATACCCGTGAGTAGTAACACTCATTTTTGAAATTTATTAGTTTAGGATAGGTCTTCTTGCACATCGCCATTATAATAATTAGTTTTTTAATAATTAGGTTAAACATATACACCTGAGAATATATTCGTGTTATTTATGAATATGCATGTTAATATTCTGTATGAATATTTGCAATATGGCAAATATCTGCACGAATATACTTGTATGACATAAATATACTTCATCTTAAGCGATGAATTGATCGTGACAATATTAAGTCACGTTCGTTCATTTCGCTTTGACTAGAATTTAAAATATGAGTTAAAATCCATTTTTTCCCCAGAAAGAATGTGTGAAATTTTACGTGCAAGAAGACATTTCGCGACAGGCAGATTTTTGAATCAAAGCAATAATTTTGAACACTGCTTATGTACTTTCAAGTATGTGCTTTGATAAAGAGATCGCCTGAGATTATTTCTTTCTTATTAATATATTTAGAGTCAATTATTTCATTTGATTGAGTTTCAGTCTTTTTCAATTAACGTTACCTTTTTTTGCAATATTAAAATTTTCTTCTAATTTATTAAATTAATAAAGTAGAGTTACTCAGTTACTATTAAATTAATAAATAAAATTTAATCAGAAA
This sequence comes from Bombus soroeensis, assembly GCA_014737365.1. Taxonomy (NCBI): domain Eukaryota; kingdom Metazoa; phylum Arthropoda; class Insecta; order Hymenoptera; family Apidae; genus Bombus; species Bombus soroeensis. The sequence goes on from JACXIL010005366.1 coordinate 178,859, forward strand.
CGAAGTAGTAAAATATAAAATCAAAGAACGTTAGTCCGTTAAATAAAAAATTAGTTTGTACTAATCATCTTTTTAGATCAGGATTTTCAGATTTAACCCTTTCCGTGTCCATTGTCAGGATCTCATTCACGTGCCCAGGTGCTACTTGAATGGGAGAAAGACATTGGGCATGATGATCTAGAATTAAGTAATGTAATAATTTCTCAGCGACTGACGACGCGTTAGTGTATCGTGCACGACGTATTTTTCACATTATGTGTGTGTGTTGTTAGGTCGTGGAATTGCGTCGTTTTTTCTCATTCATTACAACTTCAAATATTAAAAATGCCGAGACATATATAGATTCAATTTACGTCTCGATACAATCACAATTTGTGATAATATCATCCACGCGATTAAGTGTGATTGCACTCTTAATATTGCTATCAATTGCAATTATAATTCCAAGTTTACTTATATTTATTTAAAAAATATAATTTCTTTAGACGTGTTTTATCACGTTTTACGCAATGGTCGCTAGCCTTCGTCAGTCGATTTCAGGAAAAAGGTACGTACCTTAGAGTGTGCATGTTGTGTTAAGCTCGGGTGTCGGAGGCGTCCCGGGACG
>JACXIL010005367.1:0-98193 GCA_014737365.1 Bombus soroeensis
CACCAAACTGACAGCATAATCTTTTTTGGTGAATTTCAGTTTTTGGTGCCGTCTGTGCTGGTTCATCTTGCATCACACACGATCTTTTCCGATTAACGTCGTTATAAACTACCCACTTTTGGTCGCCAGTAATCAGTCATTCCAGAAATGGATCAATTTCGTTGCGTTTCAGAAGAGAACCGCAGATGCTAATGCGTTGGGTCAAATGAATTTCCTTAAACTGATGAGGGAGCCATAAATCGAGTTTTTTGACATAGCTAAGCTGTTTTAATTTTTTTTTAATGCATGTATGCGATACATCGAGCTTCACTGCAATCTCACGCGTTGTGCTATGACGATCTGAATCGATAATGGCCTTGATATGGGCCTCATCAACTTCAACTAGAAGGCCAAATTGTTGAGCATTTTTCAGTGAAACATCACCAGAACGAAATTTGGCAAACCAATTTTGACACTGCCTTTCTTTCAAGGCTTCATTCCCATATATGGCACATAACTTATATGCTTGCGATGCGTTCTTGCCTTTTCGGAAATAATACAATAAAATATATCAGAAATCCGCGTCTTGTTCTTTCATTTTTAAATTGGGATAAAAACGAAATTAAATAACTAACCGATACAATTTTTTTATTAAATTAAAGGTGGAATTCCAAACAACAAGAAAACAATATAGGTTAGGTGCTTTGAACACGTTGACAAAACAAAAGAATGTGCCAAGGCCACCTATTGACAAAATCCGCAATCACTAGTTTGCCAACCCAATACTTGGATAAATCTACATAGTACACCTGCGTCATGATAATTTTAGGAATGTTGTAACCGCATTACAAATAATTAATAGCCATTGAATTTCCTTTACTGTGGTAAGCTAATGTTTATTTTAAAATGTATACCAGAAAATGAACATATGGTCGTACCTTTGTGAAATATGCAACTAGCGTTAGCTACCTTTTCGAAATGGTCTCTGATATAAGCACCCATTCGTTTGTAGAGAGTGCAAATAACTTCGTTTGAGCACGGCATTCAACGATTACTTTGCTTTTCCGAATTACCTTGAGTCAAGTGCGACATCGACCATCGATCATCTACCCTTTTCTTTTTCCCATTAAAAAACATCTGTTACAAAGCTTTAATTGTTTCTTTTTCAAACAGTATGCTCAAGTTTTTATCTTATTTTTTTTATTAATAACAATTATGTGATTCTTCTTCTATATTTTTTTGATAATTATTTAAGCAACAGAGTAATATGCATATATTGGGTTGGCAACTAAGTGATTGCGGATTTTGTCATTACCATCTGATGACAAACTCCGCAATCACTTAATTGCCAACCGAATACATTTATTTGTCCTGCTTCTACCATCGTTTTGTTTCAGTTAATTTCTGTAATCTTTATTTTCACAACATATTTTGTATGTGTTTTGCTACGCAAGGATTAACAGTTGCAACTGTGAATTAATTTAATAAAACGAGAGAATTGTAATGGAACGGTTGCCAGCTCATTCGTTTAAATTTCTATTTCTCACTGATACGCGAATTTATTTCATGATATACCATTTTTTTCTCTTTGTAACCTATGAATATTTATCAACTCGTATTATTCTCTCATCATGTTTTGTTCGCGATTCGTTGGCCGAAATCAATAATTCAATTCCGAGAGAAGACGGGTCGCCAGGCTGCTTTCGCATAATAATAGCGCGTCAGTGACTGAGACTACAGAGACGCGTCACAGTATAATTTACTGGAAATTCCTATTTCAATTTAATTGCTCTAATTAAACGCAGTGCGCTGTTCTCTTGCTTCGAGTCAACTTATGTCACAAGGAATATGGGCTAATAATCGAAGTTTCGAGGAATTGCCAGTTAAATCTTCTGATCTCGAGGCACTTAAATTATTTTAACGAGGTCGTAATGCGGTCATCTCTTTCCTCCCTTATTTTATTATGAAAATCCTCGTCACCTTGTATCGCGTGCTAACCAGCTCTTCACTCTTGAAAACTTAATACGTTTGTAGCGACGCATGAGTCATAGGACGATTCGAGTCGAGAGTGACTCATGTTGTTTTGCCTCGAAGTATTAACACCGTTTCGATGTCCAAGATTTGAAAGTAAACAAATTCCAGACAAAACTATATCGCCGTTACGTGCAACCGTCAACCGGTGTCGAATTTAAACTTTCCTCTACTACCCGACCAGTGTAAACAAACGAACACGACGCTCTCTAGGACAGTTAGTATCGAGCATTCGACGATTAGTAGCATTGAGCGCCTCTGTACTCTGTACTTAGAACAATTTTAAATATATTTGATCATCACAAGTATTCATTCGTGTCGTCATTTAAAGCAACACATTTAATCGTCCACCACACGTTAATAACTGTGCTAGTTGTCAAAGAGAATTAGGTGCGGTTCGAGCTATTGTCATATGCTGAAACATTGAAGCTGTAGCTAAATTAAGTTTAACTTACTTGGAAGTGGAGGTTAAGAGGCAATTTCCTGGCATGGTATTTGAAAAGTGGCAACAAAAGCGTAACCACGATCACAGTTTCGGCGAAAAACTCCTCTTTCATTTTCTGATCTAGGATATGCTTCCTTTTTGCTTCTTGAAAGCCCTAATTCCCTGCTAGTTGAAGGAAGCACTTTCCTTTGGTAGCAGCGGGTTCCGCGCGAAACCGCCACGAATAAAGGGAGAGTAATGGCTTTAAAAACCTGAGACGGAGAGATCCTGCTTCTTCGCTATCTTCTCCCTTGAAATGCCACTGCGATTTTTATTCCCGAATAAAGTAAGAGGCTTACTAGCGAGAATCCTTGCTCCATTCTGTCATACGCGTGGGATCTTAATGATCCCTTGGAAGCCTCGCAGATTGAATCTTAGGAACTTCATATTCCCTCTGGATCTGTTTCATGCATTCGTCGCTGGATGTAGCTACCAGCAACTGTAACCTTTGTTAGTCTTATACGAAGAGTAAAAGCAGCGCGAAACAATGGAAAAAGATGTTTTGCCCAAAATCCACTCGATTCTATTCGGTATAATGTTTATTTATAATATAATGTTTAATTAATTCGATCGGTTCCTCTATGACAAATATAGTTATTTTGGTATCTTGGAATCTATCTGATAGGAAATTGTTATTGAAAAATGGGAGAAGAAAAGAAGCTTATAAAGCAAGCTAAAGATAAGCTGATAAGACTATAAACAAAGTAGAGGCATTATTCAAAGTAACATGATCTAGTAGGTACGCGGAGTCCTTTGACAAGAAACATTTTTCCTTCGAATAACTCGATGGTAATGTCAGATCTTGCAACTAATTCCGATTTTCCTCGAACAAAATCTCTCTCGTTCGCACGTTTATATTGTCTTTATTTATCGTCTAGCAAATATTATTAACAATTTAATGTCATAGATTCGTCAACTTTCACTTTCGCTTGTAACGGATGCTGGAAGAAAAGCAGACCGATATATTGGGTTGGCAACTAAGTGATTGCGGATTTTGTCATTAGGTGGTAATGGCAAAATCCGCAATTACTTAGTTGCCAACCTAATAATATTTTAAGCTATGCTTTACGGATAGAAGAAAATAGATATTTTTGCCGAATAAGAATGCTTTTGAACGTGACTTTTTACAAGTAGAATTTCCTCGATTACTATTGAAAATTTTCTTCTATTCAAAACTAATACAATTTCGCTCGCGTCCTTTTTCGTTTGCTGCTTGTTCAATTTTTTTTTATTTTGGAAAAAAAATGTTTTATGGTTATTCCCTTGAAACCTACCTGCTATCTCGTCCTATTATTATTTCCGGGCTCAGTGTAGTATCCGGACTGCAAAATATTTGACTCTTATTAGGCGTTTTTCAGGTCGCTGAAGCCAAAAATGAGGGTCGTGTTTTACAGAAATAGAACGTGAAAGACAGTCAACTGTTGACGCGTGACATCCTCATGAATTTGGAAGATACCTTTTTCAAAACACGCTACGCTTAACTTACTGTGTGGCTTCTTTTATATGCATCTGAATCATGATTACTGAATTAGGTTTCACTTATTTTCTGTTTTTCCAGCAATGCCAATGCCATCACCTGATCACGGTCTCATGCAGATTTCTACAGTTAATTAATACCTTGGTCTGTCAAATGATCATAAGGCAGAATTCTCAAAACTACTCATTTTCGTGAAAAATGGCTCATTTTTGGTTTAGCAAAAATATTCCAGAAAAAACACGCGTAGATGAAAAGTTTTGCTGATCCTTATTTTCCTGTACCATGCACTTAACCTCTATTGGGTTGACAACTATGTGATTGCGGATTCTGTCAATACCACCTAATGATAAAACCCGCAATCACTTTGTTGCCAACCCAACACTTATAGAATCAAGCGAAAATTGATAAAAATACGATAAATAAATCGCTTAAATTAACGTGGCGTTGAATATTAGATGCTAAAAAAATTGGTGAGACGATGATCGTTACTGGATGTTTTTATTTTATTTACATAAATACAATCGAGTCCGATGAATAAATTCATTGCTGGTAATCGAAAAAGCTTCAATTAGTTTATAATAGATTAGATTATTAGATAATAAGCTATTTTAACGCGATTAGTCTATCTTTATTAATCAGCTATGCGCATACTGTTGAGCTTAATGCTTCTCGTCGCGTCGGAATCCCCCTACTAGTTGGAGGTGGTGTTTGATTATATTTGACATGTTGTAGCGCACAAGGTAGCAGATCGCGTGAAATTTCCACAAGGATTAAGGATCAAGGATATCCACGAGTATAATGAAAACCGTCTTCATCGTCTGTCTTTTCCCTCTCCAATTTCGTTAAAACTTCCTTTCGCCATGTATAAGATCGTGAAAGGATAGTCGTTAAAGTAAGCCGATTTACAGGTTAGGTTTAAAAGAATAAGTCCCATGTTATCCTTACATAGCGAGACGGCTGACGGGTGCAAATAAATTCCCATAAGTAGAACATAACTAAAAGAATTCTAAGGTCTGAGTTTAATATTTAATATTTGTGTATTTTATATTTATGATTTGAATTTAATATTTATGTATATGCCATAACGCATATCATACGTTCACATTATATGATTTATTATATAAATTTTATCATTTCAATTTAATGGAAAGGCACTTGTCTTTTTACAAGGATATGCACTTGGATATCCTCATTAAATCCTTTGTAAATTAACTCGTAGTAAAGCGAAATTTAGTTGGAAACTTTTCGACAAAATGTCAAGAATTTTGTGTGGAAGTTAACGAGTTGGAGAATTTGCAACGAACGATAAAGCAACAGCGTTTTCGTCTTCGGCCAAAATCAAGTTTACGTAACAGCGAAATGCTGAAATGTCGCTGGTGAAAAATCTGAAAAAGATCTACCATGGAGCAAGTGTAAAGTTATGCAAAAAAAGATCGCTTTAATTTTATATAATCAAGCTATTTAGTGTTTTAATTAGATCAATTGAATTGTAATTCAATTAACCATACGCTACTGAAATTACAGTGAAACTGATAATTATTTAAGCAACAGAGTAATATGCATATATTGGGTTGGCAACTAAGTGACTGCGGATTTTGTCAATAGGTGGTAACACTGCCTTTCTTTCAAGGCTTCATTCCCATATACAGCACATAACTTGTTACGTGCTTGCGATGCGTTCTTGCCTTTTCGGAAATTATACAATAAAATACGTCTGAAATCCGCGTCTTGTTCTTCCCTTTTTAAATTGGGATAAAAACGAAACTAAATAACTAATCGATACAATTTTTCTACTAAATTAAAGGTGGAAGTCCAAACAACAAGAAAATAATATAGGTTAGGTGCTTTGAATACACTGACAGAACGAAAGAATGTGCTAAGGCCACCTATTGACAATATCCCCAATCACTTAGTTGCCAACTTTGGCAATTTGGAGGAAGTTTATGTTTGTAGGAAAACAAGTTAATCCGTGCATCATGGAAGGCATATACGCGAGGTAGTCTAATTTCAAGAGTCTTCTAGGTCTGCAAATCCTAGCCACGTAGAGTGCGGTTTATGCGTGCTGCTAAAACGACAAGCAGTTGGTGGCTCGTTCGTTTCGTGACATCGTGAAACCGTAAGCGGCTTACGATCCCTTTCTTCACCCCATTTCAGCTTTCCTTTGGGATTCACCTTCGTCATCCTCTTAATATCAAGCCGTCCAGGATATTAGGCGTCGTTTTAATATCGCCCAGAGAAATTGTGCTTGCTCGACAGCTTTATGCTCCGTTGCCTTCCATTCTTCCCTAATTAAGAGACCCTTAATTTAGCAATGAAATTCCGTTGATAGCGAAAACGGTCATCTGAAATATTCCTCTTCATTTACCATTCTACGTATTACTTCAAACATCAACCAAACTTATATTGCTTTTTCTGCTTTGTTTATTAAATTTCCATCGTATCTACTGTATCCTACAAGATAAAAGATTAGATTGGTAAATCTTCAGAGTTTAACACGTTCCTCAATGTTTTATTTGGCAAGAACTTTCTATTGGCTTGGCAACTAAGTGATTGCGGGTTTTGTCATTAGGTGGTATTGACAAAATCTGCAATCACTTAGTTGCCAAGCCAATATCGGAGGAATTGGCGTTCTTTGTTGAATTAAAAGAATCGAAGAAAAGCTTATGGAAGGTTTTGCATTGAGTGGAAGCAAATGTCATTTACACTCGATTTAGGAGTTGAAACTCCGTGCCACGCAAGCTGAAAAAGAGAAAACGAGAAGGCAGAGACAAGAGATGAATTTTTTCGATGCGGTTCGATAAGCTGTCAGGAATTGATTTTGATGGATCGAGCAAGTACGCTGAAAGCAGGGTAACCGCTGTTGACGTTCAAAAAGAGATCTCGAAGGAGCGGTGACAGTTGGCCCTAAATAAAACTGAGACCACCTCTGGATCTCTCTAAGCATACGTACGTGTACTTATGATGTATATAATACAACGGTTCACGTCACAAATGTGTATATTGGACAGGTTATATTTCAACTTTATCTGCTCTAAAATTACCATTCTTAGGATCCTAGTGTAGGACATCTTACATATTTCAAGATGATTTTCATTCGAGGATATCTTAAAATTTGTTCATAGTATTATTGTTGAGAACTGTGGATCTTAATTGCCGAAATAAAAGTAAAGGAACACCAGGGTTACACTTAGAATTCATATTAAAATAGTTCTACATTTATTTAATAAACGATTTCCAGGATCTTCGTCGATATACATTTGCACGCGTCTCAGCACTCTCTTTGTCTCAACATCTTCCATGCCACACTGCCAACGGATCAGTTACATTCATCTGTTTTTCGAGACGCCGCGCACACACATACTTCCACACACTCATATTTACATACACGTGTCACACTATGCGGCCAATCTAGTCTAGAACACAAAATTATACATATCTCAATATTTATATTCCTACTAAGGAAATATTTCAATCTTTGTCCTGATATTATACTTTCTTGCTGTAATTCTTTTTTGGCTCCTTCGCCTCATTTTTTTATTACTAGCAACTTTCCCTCTCTGTGGTACGTTAAGATTCTCATTGGTCGATCAAATTTTCTTCTCTCTCCTCGTAGTAGAATGCTTCTTCAAACGTAGCATTATTTCTGTCTCGAAATTTCACCAGGGAGGAAAGTATTTCCGAAGATAGCTCGTAGAATGGCGAATTATCTTTCACTACTGAACCGAGATAAACGCTGTACGCAGTAGTTGATATCGGAGAAGAATCTTTCGAAAGATCTACGCTAGTGTCACGTAGGAGACACAAGAAATCACGAAATTGACAGATCTCCTCGCGTGGCAGTTCGAACGTTTCACAAATAAGGTAAAGAATTGAACTTTAGATATATTTAGTAATAAAATTTATTGTACGAATCCAACAAAGTGACTGTTCAGAGTGTTTTTATTATTATTTAATTTGTACTTTACAATTTGTCCAGCTGGACATTTGGTAAATTTGTCTAATTTAATTGCTAAATAACATGTGGATGGCTAGTCCTAGCGGGATACCATCTTCGAATTTGACTATTTTATTTCTTTAGTGAGGTCAGTGGGATGTTTTCTTTTTAGTCTTCTGTTCAGAGTGTTAGAACAGAATGTTGAGAGCTGATTTTAGGAAAGTTTATATACTATGGGTTTGGCTCCTATGGAGGGGGTGTCGCCGGGGCCCAGATTAAAGATGGCCGCTGTTTTCTCACACTGGAACCACTCTCTACGTTGTTGTTTCGATGGCCTGCGGGACGTTCGTTAGACCCCCTTGGTTTTTCTATCGCTAATTTATGGCTCTGTGACACTAGAAACAACAAACCACTACAGAACAAATTTTTGATCAACAGCGTAATATTCTATTTGAATTTAAAATCGTCATATTTTGATTTTTACAAGGCTACCGCGTACTTTCACCGGGTCGTGACAATTCACACCCGTGAAGATATTGGGTTGGCAACTAAGTGATTGCGGATCTTGTCAATTGGTGGTATTGAGTTGCCAACCCAATAAATCGGCAAGGAAACATAAACCGTTGTGTTGTGCCTTAAAAAACTAATAAATCGAGTTTCCCTAAGTTTCGACTTTGATTTCCCAAAGGAAAACTGTACTTGCCATCGACTTCTTATCGATCGCGTTCTCTCTCTCTCTCTCTCTCTCTCTCTGTCTGCCTCTTTATGTTCAGTTCGACGCAGCTCCTATGTAGACCAGTGGTTCTTAATCGTATTGACATTGGCACGATATTGCATTCGATTGCTTGCGGTATTTATCGCAATTAAACAACAAATTAATGGTCCCTTGTATTATTTATTTGCTTTTATATTGCTCCGTTATATCTTGCAATTCCTTTCACATATAAAACGCATTTCATTATGCAACATTTATACATAGAACGTACTTATTATATACGATTCAAATATTTATGAGGAGTAACTTATTTGTGTATATGTACATATATATATTTTCCAAAGTATATTTCGCATAATGTTAGAATTGTTTAATGGAGGTATTGTATTTGCAATGGAAGAACCACTGATAGATAATAGATGGTGTTGTAGCGTCCTGAGAACACTTTGTACAGCTCGTAAAGTGTTTCACGATTGAATTAGCTAGTATGCATCGATATCTGGACGAAAACGTCCTTTGAAGGACTAGACTGACGAGCATACGATATTGGGTGTCCTTTTCTACTATTATACGCCGCGGTTTCAAATTACTCCTTGTGGAGCGACAACATATTTTGTTAATCCCTTTTTTCAACGTAAAGTATCAAAGCGAGTTTTTACAGTCCTTTCAATGCTTTTCATGAACACACTGATACAGTTGCAAAAGTTGTTTTGCTTTAAGCAGCCTTTTGACGCGAATCTAGTAACGTAGAAAATTTCGCCTGAGAAACAGGAGTTGCTTCTAATCTCTGGCTGTTTTTATTTTAAACTCGCAGGTGCTCGCATCTCAGTGACCTCTGTGCGTCGTTTTATACTATAAACTCTTTGCAAACTCTTCCTTTTTAAGTTCTCCTTTGCTATTACGTTGCTAGGTTTAAGTTGGTGTTAGCTGGTGGTTCACAACGTCGAAAGTTGTTGTGGGTATTTTAACATCCATTTTATCCGTTTCTTTTGATGTGAAAATTTACGGAACTACCGCGATAAGTTTTTGCACGATAAGTATTTTGTAGCAATAAGCTTGGGAATTTCACCGCGAAAATTGCCTGCATACTGCATATTGCATTCTGCATACTGCATACGATGGAAAATGTACGGCACGAGAGTTGCATTGCATATTCGAAATAGCATATAAGATTGCACTCTCGCCAACCTTATTTCCTAGCTGTGCCTCTTCTAATAAAATGATTCAAAATACCACGGAATATCTTACTAGTTTCTGTGTCTCATTCTCTTTCCATTCTCTCAAGTCCTTTTATATCCTTCGCGCCCCTTCATAAAACATCCGAATTGTGAATGTAATCGCAAGGCCATCCTTCTATCTATTCAATTCCTTAAGATATTGGGTTGGCAACTAAGCGATTGTGGATTTTGTCATTACCATCTAATGATAAAATCCGCAATCACTTAGTTGCCAACCCAATACATCGATGTACAAATGTATCTTTGATACAAAGCAATCGCGTGTTTCACTTACATACACATACTATGTATCTATTTGCATTGTATGAGAACGATAAATTTACTTTCATTTACTTTTCGAATATTCCTTCAAATGGCACGTCTCTACGTTATATCTGCGAGTTAAAAAGTAATTAATTATACAATTCCAATTACTATTATACTATTGAGATACTATTGAGATATGTGTAATTTTGTGTGCTACACTAGATTAGCCGTGTAGTAGTAACACACATATATGAGTATGAGTGCACAGCGTCTCATAAAACAGATGAATGCAACTGTTCCCTTGGTAGTGTGGTATAGAAGATGGCGAGACAAAGAGAGCGTTGAGACGCATGCAAATGTGTATCGACAAATATCTTATCAATCACATATCAAATAAGTCTAAAACTATTTTGATATTAATTCTAAGTGTAATCTAAGTGTTCCTATACATTTATTTCGGCGATTACAATCCACAATTCTCAACAGAGACGTTTTATCCTTGAAAAACATCTTTCGTAGGCTGACGTGTCTAGAATAGGGTAGATCAATTTTTTCGATAAAAGCTTCAGTGCCTGGAGGCATTGCATCCTTTCTATAATACGAATGTTTAGAATTGGTTGCTTTCAAGTGCGATCCAACAAAAGTTTGCTCAGAGAAAATGTTTCTTCTTTTTAGTCGCGTTCATTTACGAGAAATACAGTCTAAGAACTTGAGAGATTACGATCGTTCGTTATATCTTATCGGTACAAATGTGATGTGTGTGTTGGCCAAGTGTCGCGGTTTTCATGCATCGGATTTATATTCCGCGTACGAGGCACGTACACATATTTGTATAGTTTTATTTCACTTCTGTTTACAATGCTTTTTCCTGTCTAGTTATTCTCGCGTACAGTGGATCGTTAAAAAAACCGTGTCAATAGCTAAACTTTGATAAATCCGCTACCGATTGTATATCGAAAGATACGTTCTGTGCAAATGAAATACTTTTTTTGTCCAATATTTATTCGAAACATTTGGAGCACGTTCTCCAACGACCGCTTCAATTATTCTTCTCCGTCACTTTCGTCGAACGTTTCCCAAAATCAGTTGTTTTTAAAGTTACGTTCTAACGAAAACATACAAAAGTTGAATTTTCCTTTAAATTTAATTGGTCATTTTCTCGCGGTTTTCCAACTTACTGAAATGTGTAGCCTGTGCTTCAACGAGCCTGTACCACCTCGCGAGTGGATCCGACGTACAAAAATAAAAAAAGAAAGAAAAAATAATTCGCAGAACTTCCTTCCCCTTTGACGTCGTTTCCCAGTTACAGTTGTTCTTGTATGACACTGCTCTTCTTTCTTCTTTCGTTTCTTCCTTTTCCGTAAGAAGCGCTCGAAATGATCAGTTTCGAGTTTCTTCGAAACTTTGAAAAGTAGTTACACGATCCGTTCGATGTATCCAGCATTATCGAGTTATCATGATTTGTCGTGATTTCAAATCACGAAAGATGATGCGCGCGATCGTCGAACTCAGCATACAAATTACCAGAATCACTAAACGATTCTCATTTACATCGAATAATATGCATTTATTGGGTTGGCAACTAAGTGGTTGCGGATTTTATCAATACCAGCTAATGACAAAATCCGCAATTACTTAGTTGCCATATATCTACGTACATTGACACGGATTGGTTGTCTCGCACCTAATTTGCATAATATCCCACATCTCGCGTGTGTATCTTCACGTCATTCGCTGCATATATTCAACAATTAATCTGCCACGTTCGGTAAATTAGAAGATATTTTCACAATATGTTTGTTTATTCATGCAAAAAAGTTGAATAATTCACGTGCGTGGAAGGACACGACGTGTGAAGGAAAGTTCTCTATTTTCATTGAATTATGTACAAGATGAATAATACAAAAGGACGAGCGAGGATAGTTGACGTCTTCTATATTGCCTTTAGCGCTTAATAACCATCATCGTTCACCGACACAAACGTAACGATCGTGCGTTATTCCTGTAGTTGTGAATCAAGTAGATCGTAATGAGAATTTAATGTTGAAACGGTGAAGCATATGGTTGGTATAAGCTCCGTCGATAACAAATAGATGTTGCGTTGGGGGAAATTTGGATGTCTGTTCGTAGACGAAGAAGGGATTCGCTGACCTTTCACGGAAAGATCGATAACGGCCTTCTTCGTTGTTTCAACATGTCACAGTGATAATATACTGCGTATCGAACTCGTCTAATTTTCATCTATGCTAGTTTCGATCGATCATGGGTCAAGGATAATAGGTTATTCTTCTTTCCTATCGATTTTTCATAGCCATGATAAACACGGTGGAAGAAAAACACTCGCTTGCTTTTCTCCTCGATGTTAAATTTTGCTTGAAAAGCACACTAAATCTTATCGAAAACGTTTCGGGAATCCAGGCCACAGCTTGAAATATTCTCGTAAAATTTCCCACGCTTCTCGCATAATTTTATTTCCAACTTTCCCTTTCCTCCGCTTCAGCGCACACAATGTCGAAGAATTATTTCATTGTGACGATTTAACCATCGAATATGTATTTCCCGAAACGAAGACGAAAGAAAACACGCGTTTCGATTTACTTCCATCTTATGTAATTCGGAAATTTTTCCTTGAAAAACTTTTAATCGAGGTAAGTTAAGCGACCAGCCTGAGGTAGTTGACAGAAATTGAAGGGACAGGTACTCGCTAAATCGATAGCGCGCATCCAGATTTCTACGATCACGTGTATCCAGTTGGCGATGTAAACGTCGAACGAAGCTGCTCAAGGACTTCACTTTGAACATTCATTCGCGTCTCTGTATGTCAACTGAAAATCGCAAGTTGCACGGAATTTCTTCAACATTAATGAGAGCGGAAGAACACCGTAGCATCGTTGGGCGGATATTTACGACACGATCCTTGCAAAAGACAGTTCTCATTTTTCACGAGATTTTCTCATTAAAACTCAACGCCAGCGTTTAAACGCTTTTTAGCTTAGCATATTTTACTTTCCTTAATGATTATTCGCATATATAATATATACATACGAACATGAGCGGCAGAACTAAAGCGGGAGCGACAGAAGGTCGCCGCGAGATAAGTATTTTTTATGGAAATTGGGCAAAAATAATGGTTGGCTGCAAGATTTACGACAGTTTCGCTCGGCGCATAGTTATACGTACCTTGAAATTTTCATATTTTCAAGCGTGGAAAAGTTCTGAAACACCGTGTATAATCGAGCATTTTGTATACTACATGCAAAATAACATATGCCAATTCAAATCGACGTATGCATCGTATGTATCGTCGTGAAACATTACAAATTGTTTACTATATTCGCTTACTTTGCATCAAAACTATTCCACTTTTTCTAATTCTTCTTCGCGTCTGCAAACGTTAATGATCACTAGGGTTGAGGTGGATTATTATACGTGTTGCTTTATTAAAGAGATGACTGATCAAATGGTAATAGTCAGTGTCTATTAAAATTACTTTAAATACAAGTACAAGGATAGCGTATACCTGTTGTAATCGTCGCTACTGTTCAACTCTACGCTCGCTATTCGACAGTGTGACTCGCTATACTAAACGTCCTAGAGGGCACGTCCGTCTATTTGTATCGACCGATGGTGTTATGAAAAGTTCGAATGTGACTCCGGTTGTCGATTAGAAATAGTGGCGATAATGTTTTGCCCGGAGTTTGTTTACCTTCGAATCTAGCGAGCCAAAACAACGTTGGTGTTCCAAGGCACAAGAATATGAGTCTCTGCCAATTCGAATCTTCCGTTTACTCATGTGTCGCTACAGGGTCTTTAGACGTTGATGACTTCTTTTATCAGATGTTGTTCGGTAGAGTTAAGTATGTTAAACGTTATGCGAATATATTAACCCCTTGACGTACAAATAAAATGTAATTTAATGCGTACGAAGAATACTATTTAATTTGACTCAACTGAACAGTTATAATACAAGCTTAGAAATAGGATATTTTATTTTGAAATTTATATAATATATATTAAATATTATACATGATATTTAACTACTGTCCATTAACATTATATATCAATCTGATTAAATATTATACATAATATATATTATTATAAATATATGTATAATATTTAGTCAGGTTGATATATAATGTTAATGTACAGTAGTTAAGTAACATTATAGAATAATAAATGAATAATTCTATGAAGTATGATACGTTTCAAAACATTTTGGAATATGTAGAGGAACTAGACATTTTTTACACTGCCAAGTTGTTTCGCTTCTTATACTATTTTTTACGCACACATGGCATCTCTTTGCAGGATGTTCCTTTTTATTAGCCGAAGGTACATGTTCAGGATAATGCGCCTGTAGCTGAGTTGGCCACTCACTTTGCGACGGTCTGCGGCGTGTCCAATAATTAGGAAGAAACAAATTGTGTAGCATATCTTCTGCGATATTCAATCCTGTTGGAGTAATTTCTTCAAGAAAAACTGTTCACTTTTCCTTTTGTATACCCGTGACCTGAAAACCGCTGTTACCAAGAGGATAGAATTTAGTGAAACAAAAGATATCCTAAAGAAGGAGGGCTGCATATTATTGTACCCTTGAATATAAATTATGTTTTGGGTTACAAGGTGTAAAAACAAAAGAGCTATAAGTAGATTTCTATTGCTGTTTCTTGCAACCTTCAGCTACAGCTACAAGTTTAACTTTTTGGTAATGTCCTTTTTCATAAATGTATGAACGTGCTCTCTATCATAGCTTCTTCTATTGTATGGCAACACTGTAAGAGTGAGGATCTGGATCAGTATACACTATACCTATATACTTATACTCATTTCAATATATTTTTCTAATAATAAATTCATCCATTTGTTCCTCTATTAATCAACCTCGACAATATCATACATTAAATTAATAAATAATGATAACAATTTATTTTATTTTGACTTCATATACTATACCTGTATTTATACTTATGCCTATACTTAGTTGAATTAGGCAACTTAGAATACAGCACATAAGCGTTATAAACAGCTTAACATTTTAAATGAAACAGAATCATCGCACGATTTTCGCCATCCTATGTCAAGGGGTTAACATTAAAAGGTAAAAATAATCTTCTTAGTTTGCGAGAAAATAGGATTTAAAAAAAAATATTACGGAATGGCTCGTTGTTATTTATTATCGGACCAAAATTTAACACTGTGTACACTAGCAATCGTATGCGTGTTTACCTGGATGTTTACGTATGAAATCGATATTCCTAGAAAATTGAAAGAATAATCTCTGCTTGTAATACGTATATGTACATATATAGATGCATGCGTGATAAATTCACCGAACAAACATTTTCCCCATCATTCTTTGCCCCCCTTCTCGTTTCTTTTGAAACTCACACAGTTTGCTAGTTGGCTGGTCTATCAGAATACGCTCATGGTGAAAGAAGATAACACGAGAATGTACTCAGCCATATATGATTACTAGTAACTCTCTTCGATCAATCGAAACTTGCTCTAAGATTTTACCGGTATACTCTTGAAAGCACTCGATATCTGGCCCCATTCGAGCGAATCGTTAAACTGACTGCCTCCTGACCTTAATTAATCCCGAGATCTTCCAATCCGCCGCGTAATTTTCCGACTATGCGCGACTGTGTTCTGGTATTGTCGGCAACTTATTTCGTGAAAAAGCTGAAATACATTTGTCATCTTTCGCGACTATGTAACAGCGTCGAGATATATTAGCTTAGCAACTAATTGATTGCGGGTTTTGTCATTAGGTTGTATTGACAAAATCCGCAATCACTTAGTTGCCAACCCAATAGATCTGGTTGACAATAAAATCCATTATTATGTTAGTATCTAATACTACTTTTTCTTCCATTATTAACTTTATTGTTACTATCTATAGCGTTGTCGCCAACTTGCAAACCTAATTCTCGTACAATTTCCATTTCTGGAATTTGATAGAGCAACGAATTAAGCGAAAGTGATTTGTAAAAACTGTCGTTTTCTTTGCTGTATGATATGCCTGAAGTCGTCGTTACGAGAAACTCAGTTTAGTGAACAATGCAAATAACCAAAAAAAGAAAAGAAAACGGTCCGATCAGTATGATGGGAAATGCAGATGCCATTGATTCGATCGAATATCGGATAAAACTAGCTGATAAATATTTGACACACGTACCGATAAATGAAGCCTACTTTGTGCCAGTGCTGTCTGATATTACGCTTCGATATTGATATGTATGTAGGATCTTTATTTATGAGTTTATTTAAAATAGATTAAACAGGAAACAATGGTTATTTAACGTGAACTAAATACAATAACGTGCTATAATTAAGACAACTAAATAGTTAATTTGCAACTCTCGTCACCACGGTTTCAACGCCCTCTTACGCGGACCACACTCTCTCGACACACTGACAACACTCTAACTTCTCGGTTCACACTCTCTGACTTCTCAACTCACACTGACTGTTAATTCGTCTTTCTCCCTTAGCAACTCTTTGTCTTTTCTCATAGCCCCACTACGCATGTGTTCCGCAAACGTTCGTGGCCAGGATCACGTAAGCCTTTTTTCCGCGTAACTATTCGATTGGAGGACCGACGATACATAGATGGGGCTGTCGACATTTCGGCTTTCTCGCGACATTGTTTATGGTTCACCCGATATCCCTTAGGCCATTCGTCCACGATACTACATATATGTACCTATGTATTAGTACTATTTCGTACACATGTCAGAAAAAATAGATAATTTTATAAATATTAATAAAATTATTTTCATAATATTAACAGAATTGGGGAAGATTATAGATTCGCGTTTTTGCATTCGATATTCAAAGATAATTGCGTAAATGTGTATGATATCTGTGAGATGAATATAAATTTCTGGACAACACATTGATTGGATAACGAGAGCATCTTCCTGGCTGAAAATAAAGTTGGTAGGATGGTTCATAATCGCAGCTGAAACCGTTCAGCTATAGGAGAAACGTCTCATTGTCACGCCTTCACCCGCGTGAATGTTACGAAACAAACTTTTCGCGATGTGAATACAAACTGCCGTTTTCAGCGCCGTTTCACCAAATCCATTTTGCTGCTACACGTTCATTTGTGAAACGTAGAAATACGACGATAACGAGCGAGAATAGCTGGCGAATGTAGTAGCTTGCATGAAAGATCTATCGATAATAATTTGCGGTTTTGCAATTCCTTCAACTCGCAGCTGCTTTTAAATTAAAATTTATTCTGCTAAATTCCCGCTATCACAAGCATTCTATTCATATTTATTTTATTAAAAATACGACTGCGAATGGCGTGAAAGCACGAGAGAAATTAACGACGTGAAGGCACGAAAGAAATGAAAAAAGCTATTAGGTTGGCAACTAAGTGATTGCGGATTTTGGCAATACCACCTAATGATGAAATCCGCAATCACTTAGTTGCCAACCAATAACACAATATCTGCGAAAGAGTGGAATCTTGCGTTGAAGCATCCACAGTCCTTAAGAATTTGTAAAGTATCAAAAAACATCGTGACTCGATAAAATTACGGCTGATTCGCAGCAATAATTGCATTTCGTTCCTCTCAAGTTGTTAGTAACTTGAAACTGCTTCGATCTCGTTTACGTCAAATTATTTGGATTTAGTCGTTTTCTTTTTTCTTTTTTTTCATCGACGACCAGCGTAATAAAGAAAATTTCAAAGTAGAAGGAATTTTTTCGTCGTTGGAAAATAGTTACGAGAAAATAGTTAGATAACGAGCGACTTCGATTATTGGCAATTTTGTAGGGCGGAATGGAACCGAAGAACTCGTTAATACAAGAAGTTTCGCGATATTGGCTGAGAATGATACAGGTCGATCGTGAACAGGTCCAACAACTTACCACGTCTCTGCCTTTCGATTTATATCGTACGTGTATACATAGATCGAATTGTCGACATACTTCAATTTCCAGAGCAGCTTTTAAGCTCAAGTTATAGGAATCTGATCGATAACTATTGAGTTGGCAACTAAGTGATTGCGGATTTTGTCAATAGGTGGCATTGACAGAATCCGCAATCGCTTAGTTGTCAACCCAATATATCACAATTAAAGTTCGAGTAAAATAAGTAAATAACCACACACAGTAGCAATTGTAAATCGATTTCTAAACAATAGAAGATATTGTTTTGACAAAGATACTGTAGCGAGAAAGAAATTTGAAACTTCAAAATCGAAAGATATCTTGTTTCACTAATCCTAAAATGTGTGAGTAACTCGAAACCTATTTGCGTTATCTGAGCCAAAGGAAAGTTGAAGTTTCGAAGCTCTATATACTATTTTTCACGTTGGCTTTATTAATTCATTTCAGGCACGAACAACGAGATCCTTTCTTATATTAATATTTTCACGCTCAAGTTCTAGTTTCTTGTTATCTTTTTCTTTTTCCACGTTACTCCATAATGTATGCTTAGTTTTGTTCAGTTTTGTACAAGGTGCATTTAAAACCAACAGAAAGAAGAAACTCGTGACGTATTTTATTCAACTGAACACAACGATAAAAAAAAAATTGTATGCTTTTCGGTGGTCGGGAATTTGCTTGAAAAGCTTGTCCATTTCGATGTACGTGGAACGTCTTTCAACCTCGATGGCTGGCCAACCGTGGACTCGCAATATCCGGCAAAGATGGCATCGACAGCAGAAAATATAAGGGAAACCCGGAGAATTCCAGAATGCCACGATTATTCTAGTTCTTCCAACCTTGGGTAGATCGATTTTATTAAAATTACGATCGTAGGCGTCACTCTCAGCTTCAATGAAATCTCGAATTTTCTTAAAGACCGAGGATTATCAAATACATTTTTAGGTTAAGGATCGCATCGATAAATCTAAGATAGCCTTGAGGCGTAAGGAAATATTTGCAAAATTTTAGAAGAATATTACAAATAAAATCGTAAAACAGAATCTTTAAAAATTGAGAGAGACGAATTACGATTGGTTATATGCGAAGTATTGAAATTTGATTAAAAATTTTATTCAAAATGTTGAAGTGACCAAAACTTCTAGAAAATTCTACATCAGGTTTTTAGTTTTCTCAAGCACTGAAGCCATCGACAGCGTATAGAAATATAAAAGACTGGAACGAAGGCAGACCATAAACAGTTGACAGGCGACGGTTGCCTCGGGGTTTTCAGTTATAGGGTAACACTGCTAGCGTACGGATCTGGACCAGCTCAAATTATATCCATACTTGTATTCACTTCTGTATTAAAATATGTTTTCTACTTTACAATTTATCCAGGCGTTCCTCTGTTTATACATCGAATAACCTCAACACAAAACATTTCTTCAACTATGGCGTTCTATTTTCAGCAAAATTACAGAGTTCCTTCTTGTTACGTAAGATATTATTTATTTCGTCACATGATTTTTTTATTATTAAACTATTTTCCAGCAGATTCTTTTTTTTTTGTTTTTAATTTCATCGTAGCTACAGTAACGTTCTAGCAGAGCAGCACGAAATTGTGGCAGATTAAGAATAGAATTTTTGCAAAAAGAATGTACTGCGCTAAATGAATTTCATGGGCGATGGTTTTAAAGAAACGCGTGTTAAAAGTGTACCTTGGTAGTGCTCATTATTTTCATAAAAGCAATAAATTGTTTCAGCGTGACACAGTTGGAACGAGTGCATGAGACCTTTGATCGACATAAATGAGTATGGGGTGTGAAACGCGATGAATAGAGTGAAAAATATGTTTCAATGGTGCAAAACCTCGAACCGTATATAAATACACGTTCCTTTGTTCATTCGCCTTTTTCTCGCGTGATAACGAGTTGCAAAAGTGAATTCTATTTTATTCCGGCATAAATCCATATTGCGAAAACTACGCGCTACAAGTGGTTTCACAGTTGTTATTACTGAGCGTTCGGTTCAAGCCTTTAATTATAAGTAGGGGGAGTGTCGCTTGAGCATCGAAACGATGAAATCAGTCGTCATACATAAACTATATATTGTAGAACGAGATGCTAAATACGTTTTAATATAACCAATATGAGTGAAGCGGGTGCGAATTCGATAACGTTATTGAAAACAGTGCAAAATTTTATTTGAATAATCTACAATGAATAAATATACGAAATATAATTTTATTCGCCATTAATGTATAGATATCCAATGGAATAAATATTTATTCGAATAAGGAATTATTTGTGTAGGAATTTATCTATATAAAAATTGAATGGAATAATTTATTCAGATGAGAATTTATTCAGATAATATCTATTGAAGTAATTACTTCAAGAGAAACTCTACACCTTTTCTTTTGTATATCCGTGACCTGGACACCACTGTAATAAAGAGAATAGAATTTAGTGAAACAAAAGATATTCTAAATAAGAAGAGGTGCATATTATTGTGCCCTTGAATATAAGTTTTGTTTTGGATTACAAGGTCTAGAAAAAAAGGAGCTATATGTAGATTTCTATTGCTGTTTCTTGTAGCCTTCAGCTACAGCTACAAGTTTAACTTTTTGGCAATGTCCTTTGCTATAAATATATGACCGTGCTCCCTATCATAACTTCTATTGTATGGCAGCACTATACCTGTACTTATACTTATACCTATACTTATATACTTCAATATATTTTTCTATTACAAATTCATCCACTCGTTCCTCTATCACTCAATCTCAACAATATTATATATTTAATTAATAAATAATGATAACAATTTATTTGAATTTGACCTCATACACTATACCTGTACTTATACTTGTTTCAATATATTTTTCTATTACAAATTCATCCACTCGTCCCTCTATCAATTAACCTAAAAAATACCGTACATTAAATTAATAAATAATGATAACAATTTATTTGATTTTGACCTCATACACTATACCTGTACTTATACTTGTTTCAATATATTTTTCTGTTACAAATTCATCCACTCGTTCCTCTATCACTCAATCTCAACAATATCATACATTAAATTAATAAATAATGATAACAATTTATTTGTTTTTGACCTCCCTGTAAAGAAATACTAGTTGGTTACAATTTTTCTAACCACTGTTTGTTATCCTATCTTCCCATTCATCCTTTCATACTTTATTCTTACTCTATACTAACTACTTGTCACTATATTAAGAATGTATACTAGAAATTTGTGTTATTGTAAAATTATTTCCACCAGCCACTTCTTTCACTAATCATGTGCTTATTACACCATTTAATCTTTGCTGTTCCTTTCGCCACTTTTTTCTTTATCTTTCTCTTTCATTATTCTTTCTATCTTCCTTTTATCCCTTAGAATCTGTAATATATTATGTATAGATCATTATTATGCATAGATCAAGGATGGATAAGACATGGAAGCTGAATATATTTTCAAGGTTCATTGTCCAATTGTTGTAGCATTGACTTTTATAATTAATATTTTTTAAATGTCAGATTAGAAAATTTATCGTTTCCTGACTAATTAATCATCTGGCAAATTAATAGTAAAAAATGTACTAGTATTCGTACGTACCTGTACAGAATTAAACAAAAACGAACAATTATTCGTATTATTTTTCGAATATTTCTGCAATCATTATTCGAATAAATATAGAAAAGAAATTTGTTACGAATAACAAATAATTATTACTCGGATAAAATATTCTACTAATATAAATTTATTCGGATAATTATCTTCGATAAATATTTATTCGAAACAATTTGAAAAATGCTTAACTCTAATTGACAAGGTATGCGAAAAATAGCCGATTAGTCACAATATTCCCTCGAGGAAGATAGCTTCGATCGATAATTCGAATAAAAAGATATAGCTATGAACGAGAAAGCACAAAGTGTCGAAAAGCAGATGAAAAAGAGGATTCATTATCCGAGAGAAAAATTGGCAATCCGACACGGTACCCAATTATTTGATACGATCGAGGGTATTCCGTAATTTCATTCGCCGTAGACGTAAACGATGCGTGTCACGCGATTCAATTACTGAACGAAGTATTATGGTGTCTATAGAAGGGAAGGATGGTATAGGTACGCTGGGAAGAGGAATTCCTTGGTGAATTAGCGGAACCGTTCTAATTTTCTGGGTGGTACGATTAGTAACGATTCCGGAACGACACCATGTGCCAACGTTTCACACGATTAGCTCTGTAATTTCTGTGTTGGCGCGCTTTCGATCGAATATGTTGGAACAGAAACGGAATACCTTCGTACAAATTGCACCGCCATTTTTGTCATCCAAAATTCACGTCTCGTACAATATACAAATTTTCGTTCAGTTTGTATCTCGATGCGTGTATATTTTTATAGGAATTCTCCATATTTATTTTGTTTTAGTTTACCGAAACATACTGAAAAATTGAACCGAAATATATACATTGTGGGTACTTACGTAGCTTTGCACAGCCAATATCGCGCAACCAAGGTAAACGTTACGTAAAATCGATTACAAAATGAAAATGTATGTGTATCTCAAACAAGTCGTAAATTGTTAAATAATAATATCCTATAATATATAAGATAATATAAAAATAATATCGTATAATAATAATCATCTTAATGGAGGTTAGGCAAGGTGAGCCAGAGAAACGATTCGCATCGTGAAGCATCCTATAAAATCAGCAAGGACCGAGAAGTGGAGAAATATAAATAACTGCAAGCTTTCCGACTCGTTCTAAACTCGTTCCAAATTCAAGCAAGCGCGGTCACTTTATTCCCCTTTTTATGCCTTTCGCTGTCGTGTCACGTTGTTACTTTATGACCGTTCCTTTCGCGCGGTTCGCTCGTTCGCACCATCTTCGGCTCTTTCGAGAACCGTTTCCGAGGGCTTATCGTTATTCCGACTATGCCTGGTTAATTGCACTCTTTGTCCGCTTATCAACGCGGTCACGTACGACAAGTGGAAAACGTCGGGCTTTTTCCTCAAACCCGATATTCCGCAACCTACGATTGCTCTTTTCCGTGCATCAGCTTTTCACCAACGTGCTCTTTTCAAACGTTACGCAGCTTACCGAGTTCTTGCTTCTCTCGTTTACTCCCCTTTTTCGCGCACAATCAAAGTTTCCCAAAGTAGATGGTATTTGTAGCATAGTAGTATTTGTCGAGCAAAAGCAAGCAGACCAAAATCCTTTGCTATACGAATTTGAAATCAAACGGTATACGAGATGGCAAAAGAATGTTGACGACAATAATGTTGTTTAAGGCGATTAGGAAATTCGATACGATATTAGTTTATACAGCGACGAACATTTTGCAATTTCGCCAATCGAAAAAACTCTCTTTGCAACGATTGACCAGGGGATTAGAAAATACGTATATCGTGTAAGCGGATAGAACGAGAGGTGATCAATGAAAAAATCCTAACCTGGTCTATCACCATGGTAAACTTCGTCACGTGATACGCCACATTCATCGAAAAATTTAAACAGAGGTAGAAGTAAAAATTAACCTTGATATATCATCGGTTACTTTTTAATACCACAAATTTTTTTTAAATTGAACATCTCGCATTATCGACTTGTTAGTTTTTATCCTTCATCGTTAGCGTATATCGTATAAAGGAAGGAAAGGTTATTTTGTAAAATAACGAGAGATTTCCTATGCTTGTTCCCTTATCTACATTGCAGATATGTAGTTTATGGTAAATATATTTTTCCCGTGGCTATGATCCAGGTTCGATAGCTTGGGAAATTGCTGGAATCGAAATTGCGTTTACATCGAAAACGATCTATGCAGGTTACATATTTTTACCTTCTGTTGCAATTCAAATCGTTGGAATTTCAATAAATTGTTTATTCTTTCAATTCGTCCAGCTTTCGAACGAAAAGAAAAGAGTTACGCGTTACGCGATCATTATATGAGAGACAATAAAAAAACCTTCGTACCGTGGAGCATCGAATTTTTCGTAGAAATTGTCAACAAAAGGTTGTGTTTCCGCGGTCTGTAGCGTTCGTTGCGCGCTCTTTCTCGTTGTGGTTAGCCATTACGAACACTCTTAATTTTACGGACACGATGTTTTTATGTTACACAAACACGTTCACCTCTTTCCGTTTAGGGTTAAATACTCGGCGGTGTTTAACAGTATATTTATCAGCAATCCTCGCTTTCGACTCTTTTCATACAATTCTCGATTCCAATTGACCTTTCTCGCTTCTCGGTTACAACTCGACTGTTTTCTTGATCCGATTCGTTTGTTTTTGTCGCCCCTCAATATCCCCACTACGCACGCGTTCGTTAGGCGTCTGCGACCGTTGCCATGCACGCCTTCTTCGAAATATTCGACAGAAGAACCATAGAAATATCGATGGCGCATTAGGCCTGCGGCCTTACGCTTCGGTGATATACTTTGTACCGACGAAACCGTTGGAAAGTTTTGTTCTCGAGTGCCGCTACAGTTGGATTAGTCGAAAGGGGAGTGATGAAATTCGTTGCATTCGAAAAAATAAATTAATCCTGCTCTCCGCGTTTTTTGTGACTGTTAATTACCACGGTAGGTATCCTCGATGAATAGACGGGTACAGAGACCAAGGTAGGATAGAATTCAACGTGGCTCTATTGTCCGAGCAAACTTCTATCCTGATAAAGGACAGTCCTGCCCTAGATTTTCAAGAAATCGTAATTGCACCTCGCTTTCCATGCTTCTTTCTTTCCTCGTGCAAAGTGCTATGCATATTTCATTGTATATTTTCTTTTCGGTTTAACGGCAAACCGTTTTGTTAAAGAGCTGTTTATAGCCCTGAGAGGTTATGATAACGAGACAACAAAGATTGTGACTGTTTCAAACGTGACAGAGGATTAAGATGGGCAGGTCCTCTGAATTTCTACGGATTTTCATAAATTCTTTTCATCCTTTGTCGGTGCAATTCCGAGCAGACAAAAAGTTGGACAGTTAAAAAGAACTATCAGATTTCACGGAAAATGAGAACAAAAGAAACGAAAAGAAATGAAAAAAAAAAAGGAAACGAGAAATGTAACGTCAAAGCTGCCACAGCTGAAATTTAAAATTTGAAAGTCTACACATTTCTTAAGAATAAATGGGATATAAAGAAGTGAAAGTTACCAAAATTGACGTAATATCGCGTTATCCAAATTGAGAGCCATATCTTCAAATTCAAATAAAACATAAATTACTTGAGATTTGTCTGCTGCACTCCATAGTGTCCCACAGTGATTTGTTGCATATCTTCCAATAAAATTAATCAAAATCAATCGAAGACATGTGAAACCGTTTTACAATGTTAACCGTTGAAAGATGTGACACTCAACTTGGATAATTTTGTGCTATAGGCCGTAACCTTGTTTCACCGTTCTACATTATTCGTTTTTGTTAATCGAAATTTTGGTTCCCGAAATGGCTAGTTGATTTGGTCGAGGCCTTAACGCAATTCAGCATCTCCGATTTGTATCGGATATTGATAAATCGGATGGCTACTGTTGAACGAGCAATTCTAAAACTTTGTAGATGTAAATAGAGCAACAGAGGTCTGTCGATGCCGCTGAACTTCGAGCTTGTGTGCTTTTCGAGCGACAAACTTTAGATATCGTGAGATTCGACCTCAAATCAATTTCAACCGAGTCTCTGACCACAAAAACTTTGCTACACCGCCCGAATCGCGTGCAATCAGCCAATGTAATTTTCTTTACCCTTTCAATACTCGATACTTCCGTACAGAATGATTGCAAACTAATTATTCCTTTCCTTCGAAACTTTCGAGCAATGGAAAAATAAGATAACATTTCTCATGCAACAAATCTTCTTCGGTCTTGTGCTCGACTTGTTAACGACTTATATTACGATTGTTCGTCTCATCGAAGTTGAAAGTAGTCTCGAGGGGACGCGATTCATAAATCTCGAACGATCGATCCCTTTTTTCATCGCTAGTATTTCAAGGCTTTCGGAACGCTTAAAAAGTTTATCATCCGGACGAATAGCTGGAAAAGAAAGAAGAAACGAAATTTAATGGAAGTGCCCTGCTTGGCCGACTTCTGACATATCGATCGATAAATCGGTCGAACTTGACAAAGCTTCGAAGTTTAATCACCTTTCCTTTTCCTTCCACCATCTTTCAAACCGACCCTAACGATGTAGCAAACGAACAAAAGCTTCGATACAATTACCTCGCAGTAACGAGTTAAAGCATGGAAGCATCGCTGTCGATTAACGAAGAGAATTTAATATTTCAAACGGTAAATTAAAAATGCACGATATTCAGGCAACTACTTTATATTCGTTCTCGTAGTCGTTTTCTACGACGAGAGACGAATTTCTCTCGCGAAATCGAACAAAAGAACAGCAGGTTAATCCTTTCCTTCGATTTCATCCATGATTCCTCTTTCCACTGGGTTACCATTGGAAGTTTGGCGCAGGATGAATTATTCACGGGTCGAACGAGAAGTCGTCGATAGGATTTTAGAAAGATCAACCCCTCGACTAGTAAGAATTTAAAGGCCTCTGCAGTTGGAAACCCTTACTCGATTCTTACTGCTTTTAGACACTTCGCCACGCGTAGGAGTATCCATCTTTTTATTGGTAGAACACACGTAGGACGAGTTAATCAGAAAACATCGAACTGGCTTATCTCAAAGAAATATATATACATATGTAAATTCTATATAATTCAAACTACCCGCCAATCAACATATTTACTTTTACTTTGTTTTACCTGCAGCCATTTTACTGAATAGGTTAGATCAGGAGAGAAGGACGGTAATTTAAGATTTAGAAAATCGATTGTCGATTCAACAGGTAAAATTTCTAGTAGATTTGTTATGAATTGTTATTGTATATAATTCAATTTATTCCCAAAATAAACTCGATTTTCCAGAATCGATCGACTTAATTACGCCAAGGATTTACGTTATTACAAATCGATTTTCTCCACGCCATGCCGTTGAAGGTTATCCTCTGTATGTCCATGAACGAAAACACAAAAGGTGAAAGAATAGAATGTGCAGAATCTATAATAAAACCAGAAGACGAAGTGAATTACGTTTCTCCACTAGAATTGTCAATACAAGGAGGGCAGGTGTAAATTCTATAGAATTCAAACTACCCTCCAATCGACATATTTACTTTTACTTTGTTTTACCGGCAGCCATTTTACTGAATAGGTTATATCAGGAGAGAAGAATGATAATTGAGGACTTAAAAAATCGATTCTCGAATATATATATATGTAATTTCCCACTAAGTACATCTTGCAAATGGAAAACGAGATGCGACAGAATACATACTTTGTTCGTTGCGACGAGGATCCGAGCATCAGCTCGGTATACGTACAGCATATTTGTCGAAAATTCGCTCGTGGGATATTTTCCTTTCCGTACGTTATTTCGAAACGCGGTCTGTTTGCGAAATCCGACTAGTCGCGGTCGCTAGAAATATCGTGAAACTCGATATCAATTCGAATTGCAGGTATACATGACTTTCGTATCGAAGGAATTTTAATAAAGTGCGCGGTTCGTTGCTTATCGCCGCATAGAGATGGTAAACCACGTATTTCTATTTTCTCCTTTTATCTCTCCTTCTTTTGCTTCGTTTTCGCTCTTTGTATCCCTTGCTCTTTCTCTCTCTCTCTCTCTCTCTCTCTCCCTGTCTCTCTCTTTTCTCGCTCTCGCTCTCATTGCAGTTACATAGTTTACCCTTTGAGCGGAGTATCGTGGTCATCGAAATAGAAAATGAAACAGAGCTTTCATTTTAGCGGTTGCGCGAGCATCCAGCAAAGCCAGTATTTGCGTTGAAAAGCAAAAGCTCGGAGAAGATGCAAATAATTTAGGATCGGTGACCGTTAAATACAACGTTTGAGCATAAATTCCTTCGAACTGTGAATAAAGAAAACGATGCAAATATTTTAAAGCAGGAAGCTGTCAAGATTCGAATCGAAAATTCAATAAAAAAATCTTGGTCAGGTTACGATAGGATCGTTTTGATTGCAAATTTGAGAGAAGCAGAAGGAAAACGTATTTCTAGTTTCCGATAAACTTTCTTCTGAAATAAGCTCCGTTGTTTCCTTTTTGCTTCATCCTCTGCCTCTGGAATTCAATTTCGTTACTTTTCCTTTCTTTCAAGAACGAGCATTCACAAACATCAAACTTTGCACGTAACGTATATTAAAATCTTGGAAACCACTCGCGTTACTTTATTTTCGCGCACGTATGAAATCGATAAAACGCATGACGCTGTGTATTATTTATTTGCTGCAGTCTCCGTTGATATATCGGGAACAAGATCTGCGTCGGAACTTTTCAGTTTAGCAGAAATCTAATTCCGTGTATCTTTCAGACATACCATTCGAAGAAAGTACGACCACTTCTAGGATTTTCGTTACTGTGTTTACCGACGGTAACGAAAGTAGCCGCACGCTTGAAAGCAATCTTGAGAATTTCTTTCAAAATGACGAATAGCGTGCAACATCGCTATTACGTGTCTAAATATATTTTAACTGCCCATCTTTGGACGTATCATCTTGCGTTTCTATTAAGAAGGAAATAATAATATTTCAGAAAATATTACTGTGGTGTTCCATTTGGCCGCGCGCCGGCGGTTTGGACGTTCTAAAAAATAAAAGGGGACGAAACAGAGATAAGCGGCGAGGCCAGTTTCACCTTGACCAACCTCGACCAGCTTGTTTTGATTTATGAATTATTCACAGCCGACGAATTGCTCGCGAAGCCACTCGTGCGCGCCCTTTGTCTGTTTCCTTGTACTATCTGTATCGCGCGATACCTTTCAACGCATATCGTTCGCGCAAGGCCATAAATAATTCCCAGAATTTTCATTCCGAACAATTTATAATTTTTCCTTCGTGCGAATATTTCCTTTTCCTCATCTTCACGGATATTCCATAGCAGTCGAATAAAATATTACGGAAACAGAGAGACGAAGGAAAGGAGAGAATTTTCCTTTGACGCGAATCACGACGTAAATTTTATTTTGTATTTTTCTGTCTGCTACTCTTCTCCACGGAGCAATGCAAATTGTCTGTACGTGAGAATGCTACGATATCCTACCATGTACTATTCGGTTTGAGTATCTCTTGTTTGGTTTCGCGCGTTGCATACCCATTTGTCGGCTTCGTGCTGGAACTATCGATTTTTTTTTCCAAATTAGTGTTCTTTATATATAACGTTTATTGTCCAAGCAAATATATATATTGCATATGCATATTCTGAATAAACAAGGAATTTCTATTGCAAAAGTGGTTTTGGCAAAAGTACTTAGGCAAAATATTTTCTGTCGGATTTACATTTTTAACATTACAGTTTGTAATTGAATTTAAGCCTTGAAAAGCGCCACTTCGAAGTTAGTTATACGCAGTTATCTGATTTCTGGAAGAGATGGAAGTCAGAACATTCGTTATGTTGCAGCTTATTCTCGGACTTAAGAAGCCTGGCGGGTACAATCCTTATGAATCTATTGGCAGCTCTCTTTATGGTTCAACTGCTCTTCATAGTTGGAGTAGGTGGCGTTCAGGTAAGTTTCGACAGTTTTTTCGGAAGGAAAAACCTTCCTTTTGCTTTTTGCGGGGTTAGTAAATGAAAATATACGAGCAAATAAACAACGAACTGGGAAGAAATTTCTTTACGTGTACGTGTATTTTCTGGATACCGTGCTGCTCTAGCATTTGAAAGACTTTTACGCGATTTAATAAAGGAATTACCTTTCCAAGATCGTAAGTTCGTCGAGTAGGGTAATCCTGTTGATATTTCAACTGATAAGACGGTCAAAAGTTCCTACGGATCTTTATCTAAATATCATTTGAAACTGTTCTCGTATAAATCGTGGAGGTTCATTATGTAGCAAGTTATTTAGCAGAAAAAGAAATCGAAGAAGAATCGAGAATGATTGGAAGCGACGGAATAGATTAGCGAGAGTACGAAACTTTTTTCTAGAAGGAAAGAAAAATGAAAGCCACGTTTACACGTAACGTCTGACAAGCTCCCGCCCATTGTACGATCGAAGAAAAACCGAATAGAAGTCAGAAAATTAAACTAGCCGTGCGGAGAATATCGCTGCGGGAGTGGGGATTTTAAATAGCTGGCAAATCTCAAGTTTTTTTTATTATTATTATTTAATTTATACTTTACAATATGTCCGGTTGGACATTCGGCAAATAAAAGAGGTTATACCAACGACACACGGAATTCCCAACTCACGAGTTTTTATTATTTTTATTATTCAATTTGTACTTTACAATTTGTCCAGCTGGACATTCGGTAAATAAAAGAGGTTAATACCAACGACACACGGAATTCCCAACTCACGAATTTTTTTTTTTATTATTATTTAATTTATACTTTATAGCATATCCAGCTGGACATTCGGTAAATTAAAGAGGTTAATACCAACGACACACGGAATTCCCAACTCACGAGTTTTTTTTATTATTATTATTTAATTGTACTTTATAGCATATCCAGCTGGGCATTCGGTAAATTAAAGAGGTTATACCAACGACACACGGAATTCCCAAGGTGCGATCACCCATTTTAGTACCCTCCGCGCCACGCGCTGCTTAACCATGGCGATCGGACGAATACCAGCATTTTCAGCACGCTTTTGTCGTTGGCGATCTTACGAGTGCATGTAGGTGGAATCATCACGGCGATACGCCAGAGTTGAACAAAAGCCAGGGAATTTTGTTCAACGCGCTACCACTCAGCTGCCGTGGCATACCGCGACATGTTCGAAACGCCAGCGCAAAAGATAAGCGGTTTCTGCTAGAAACAACTGCTGCGTGTTTCTTTGTCTCTTTCTCTTTCTAGCTCATTCGCACATTCTTTAACAAGCTTCCTCCCTCATGGCTGAAAAAACATCCCCAAGTCATTAGGGGGCTCGTACGTGTAGCATAAAAGGGGTGGTTAGTGGCGTATATCGTCTCAACGTGCTGTCGAGGAGGACATTAAGAGTGTGTATATCTGTTGGGAGCGTATTTCTCTTTCCACCTGCCTCCATTTACGTCTTTCTTTTTGTAATTACACCACTGCCTGTACGCCAGACCTCATGAATGCTGTTCTACTTCTTAGAAGCACCACGTTTTAACGTGTTGAGTGCCGTGGGGGTCACCGATGACCGGCGCACCAATTGTTACTGCACTGGTGTGACGAAATTAATGCAGTATAAAACATATAAAAATAGTTTTATTTATACATGAAATATACATCTATTATGAGCGTCCCCCCCACCAGTGGCTGTTGAACATGGGAGGAACCCGCTTTTTCCGTGTTTTACCTTAACGAACAATAACCCTAAGGAACGTTTCTACTTAAAAGATATTTGATGGCAATTAAGGGCCCCTTGACAGTAAAGTAAAAAATGCTAAATCTTGTGACGCTTCTTTATAATTATTGCGGGTCCAAATAAGTATGACCGAGGGATGGATTACGGTTTATTTAGCACAATTATTTAGCAGCGCGAAGAAACAACATGAGATAATTGATAATCACAAAAAATAAGTGAGTCGAGCGAAATTGCACTACAGCGCCCCGGGGGTCACCGGTGACCTCAGTGAGATAAATTCATTAATGCTGATTACACACCGTAACATATCTCTTGTAGGTAATTTTTCAACATTATATGTACATGCATAAAAAAATTCATCGTGGCGCCACGGCCAAACCTCGTAAAACTGGCGTAGCATTCAACGTGTTGGATTCGTTAAATGGAAGGAAGATATGAAACAAACTGTTTCGTTATATTCGATACGATAAATTTTCTACGTGACGAGATTTTCAACGGCACGTACTTATTCAGCGGCACGGTGTCACATTGCAATCAGTGCTCGAGCGAAGGTATAGATATTTATCTTCGATTAAAATCTCTGTACTTTTCACCATTTTCATTGCAAACGTTTTAGGAGAACAATTCTCGTTCAGATCGTGACAGCGCGAAGATCCCGATCGATTCTTGGAGGTGTTTGTTTTATTTAAACTGAGGTGGTCTATTATACGTGTTTGTTTGTTTAATAAAGAAACAAGTGATAAAATTATAATAGTCGGTGTATACTAAAATCTATACTGTTCAACTCTATGCTCGCTATTTGACTCGCTATACTAAACGTCCTAGAGGGCACGTTCATCTACTTGTATCGGCCGGTGTTATTATAAAAAGTTAGTTAAGTTTATATGTAATTCCGGTTGACGATTGTAGCGACACTCGACAACAAAACCTCCCAACGGTTTCGTCGGTACAAGTATATCACCGAAGCGTAAGTGCTGACAGGTCTAATGCGCCATCGATATTTC
Organism: Bombus soroeensis; assembly: GCA_014737365.1. Lineage (NCBI taxonomy): Eukaryota > Metazoa > Arthropoda > Insecta > Hymenoptera > Apidae > Bombus > Bombus soroeensis. The sequence goes on from JACXIL010005367.1 coordinate 32,340, forward strand.
TATGGTCCTTTCGTCGAATATTTCGAAGAAGACGTACGCGGCAACGGTCGCGGACGCCTAACGAACGCGTGCGTAGTGGGGATATTGAGGGGCGACAAAAAGAAACGAATCGGATCAAGAAAACAGTTGAGTGGTAACCGAGAAGCGAGAAAGGTCAGTCGAAATCGAGAGCGGAAAGCGAGAAATGTTAATAAATATATTGTTAAACACCGCCCAGTATTTCTTTGGCATTCTACACGTTCTACACCCAATTCACCTCACGATTAAAAATAACGGCGATAATATTTTGTCCGGAGTTCGTTTAACCTTTGAAACTAGCAAACTAAAACAACGTTGCCACTCCAAGGCACAGCAATACGAGTCTCTTCCGATTCAAATTATGTGCCGCCATAAAACTTTTTCCAAAATCTTATCCGAACGAAAGAAGTTTCGAATTAGCACGAATTAAAAATTTTTAAAGATTCATTTCCCGTAGTTTATACTCGTTTTAAAATAGACAGCCATTTGAGCGTTTCATTGTGTGAAATTCGATCGATAGCGTACACGCGACGGAAGATCTGTACGTCGAAGAAAATGGGAATGACATTTCCAAGGCATGATGTTACGAGTGTGCACCAGGAGTTACATTGGCCGTGTATACAATGTGTCGTAATCGTCGAAGAGCACTTAGCGCACCTATAAGAAGCTTAATGACCTCGTCTTGCAAACCTGACTTCAAATGAAAAACGATCGTACGAGTAATGCAACAGTACGAGAGGTTAATAAATGTTTTGTAATCTTCCCTCCCTCGGGTGGGTGTTATCTGTTGAAATGGGAAATTCTACATTTTCTCTTAGTTTTTGGCACGACGATTCTCTTTACAGTGGCCTCTTTCGTCTCTATTATAGTACCGCGGAAAGATCGTCAACGATAAAGCGCAAATGTCGACAAGCCGAAAGGGTCGGAGAACTTCAATAGGCCTAACGGCCATCAATATATTTCGGCACCGCAGCAGTTGATGTTCAGTTAGTAATCGGTGAGTTACGAGTGAAGAGAGTTATGATATCACACTACTGCATTAAGTTCACGTTAAATAATCAGCGTTTCCTGTTTAATCCACTGTAATAAATCCATCTATCAATACATTATCACACAGAATAGAAGCCATTGGAAATTCTAATTTCTAACATTTCTGAATAAAGAATTTCTATAATACATTCATTCACGCGTTTGCTCTTTCTATTCCGAAATATATAAAAAACATTATCCACGTATTAGATGTTCTCCACCGACGATGCTTTAGCTCTTTGCGGACGAGTGTCGGTAAATAGCCGTCCGAATCTGTTTACAGTTCTTGTCAGTTACTGTGAAGTGGCTGGCGTACGTCTATTTTTCTGAGCAATAATCTTATGCGTATTTACGAATGGGTATAGTAAACTAAACAGTATTATGTTTTTGATGAAAGAAAATTATAGATCTTTAGAAATCTTATCTTCCGTTTAACGTAATGCAAGATGATGGTCGACTCAAAACGAATTTCAATCTTTCAATGGCACTACCAGACGAATCAGCGAGCTTTTTATATATTTTTTATAATACCTTATACACGATGCCTAAAAGTTCCAGAAAGAACATGTTCGATAGTGATAGTAGTGATGACGAATATTATTTTAAACCTGATAATATGAAGACGACTACAGTGCTTCAAACAGTGGAAACGAGAACTACGTTCAACAAGGATACTGCTCAGACGTTTCAATATTTCTAGTGATAGTGACAGCGATGATGAACTAAATATTGAAGAAAATAATACAAGCTTCAACAATTAATAACGCAATCGTTTAACGTGTATATTTTCTCAATACCTCTCGTCCACAGCGACGTTCGCTTGTCGAGAGGCCCCGTCCGTAAAGGTTAGCTTTCGCTTCAGATTTTACACGGCATCACGATGTCACGCCTCTGGGAAATGTCCATTCTTTCGGATATGGACACGGGAAACGAGCCCAGATCCAATCGTGATTCAGGTCAAAGTTGAGCGGAATCTAACTCGAAGCTAATGCAAACGAAATTCGTTGAATTTAATCCGAAGCAAGCAAAGCGGATTTGCTTGTGTTTCGAATCACATTTCCGAACGACAACTTTCGAGCAATATCGTAATTATTCGTCGAAAAGGAGCGAACATCAAAATCGAGTTGCAACTATTTCACACAAAGTTGTTAGAAACTATTGTCGTAAATGTTGCAAACTTTCTGGGCTATGAAAAAATACCACAATTATATCAACATTTATCACTTTTGCGTTGCTTTTCCTGCATCGAGACGACGATTAACCAAATAAGACAAAGTACGAGGTTGTATCTAAAGTTTCTAATTAACTATCATCTCGCAAATGAACTAGGATACCGCATAGAGTTATTTCCAGCTAATTCGCTCGAGTCATGTCGTTTAATTATCCGAACGTACAAATCGACGTGGATGAAAACTAGCGCAGTGTTCGGAATGAAGTTAGTTGGATGACGCGAATCAACTACTTTTTGTCTTATAGAAAGATAAAGGTCGCGATGAAAACTGATTATAAAAATTTAATTGCGCGCGTGGTTTTCCGTGTACTTTTTTCATGGATGTTGCAAAGAGTGTAATCCTTTCGGGCTCGACCCTTAAATTGCAAAGAGAGCAGATAAAAACTTCAATTATTCTTTCATCCTTACTTCGAGTAACGAACTCGGTCGGTATAAAACGCAAACGAAGGTATTTAACCATAGTTAAAGGAGATTAACCATGTTTCATTCGAAAGAAACAATTATCAGGAGCTGAATAAACGAATTTATCAATTCTTTCAATATGATTTCTAAGGTTTCTAACATTTCTCTTTTTTTTGATTGTATTATCGCGAGCACCAAAAATTGTCTTACTGTGTGCATCCAACTATTGGAAAACACTGCATATAGTAGCAGCCATAGTACGAGTAGTAAGAGATATAGCAGACTGATGGCGTTACGTCTTATCGATTTCTATTTGATCGATGGAGACCGAACAAGTAATTACGTACCTGTAATCAATCGAAATCTACGATTTTCCTAACTGTGTGAAGTGTGTCGATTGTCTGTCGTATCTTTCGTTTCACGCGCGCGCTCTCAATTCCCATATAATTTCCGTGTAAAACCGGATGGGACCTTAGTTGGAATATGATATTAAGAAAATTGCGTTTTACGAGCTCCTACAATGGATATATATTGCCTGAAAATCGACGTATGGATCAACATAAAGATAAGGCATTTATGACGATCGATGGATGTTAGTTAATCTACGTCACAACTTCAGTACCCAGTAATTTTTCGCTGCGATCCCCATGATATTAACCATGTTCATTGACGTCCATACTTAAGTAAGTGACTTTTCGCATTTATCTACTTTCCTTCTCACGTAGCTTATTCTTCTTAACAACTTTTAGACACACACATTTTACATTACTTTTCATTCATCGTTAGTAAATCATTTCGTACCAAAATCGGGGCATGCGGTTAAATTAGCTAAACAATTTAAATCACCTTTGGGATTGTTATCTCGTTTTCGGTTCAATTTTGCAGTTACAATAACGATGCAGCCAAATTTTAATAAACCATTGTCACAAAATGTATACTTCGCGAAAAAACGATACGTCCTTACAATCGATTACGCGTCGATGCGTTTGAAATATGTAAGAAAATTTTCGTGATTGATATAAAAATCCATGTAGCTGGAATAAATGTCGAAAGGAAGAAACGTGGATGTGTAAAGTTAGAGTAACGCCGATCGAATTCTCGTTGTTTTCGCAGAGAAAGATTGAAAATGAAACCGCGAGGAAGATACCAATACCTGCAATGCAGTATACTTCTCAAAGTTCACAAAAGTCGCTGTTTGAAGCGAACTATGGGAGAACATTTGAGATTCAGAATTACAGTGGAGGTTCTTTCAATTACAAAGTTTCCCTATAGTTGAAGAACGTAGCGAAAATCGAACTCGTGCATCGTTGAATCATGAATGATCTGCCTTGTAACTTGTTCGGTTTTCGAAAAGATTTTAAAAGCCTTTATCTTTCACTTGTAATCTAGCGAGATTTAACTTTAGTGCTATTGAGAATTGTGGATCTTAGTCGCCGAAATAAATGTATAGGAACACTCACATTACATGTAGAAATGATATTAAAATAATTTCAGATTTATTTAATGTGTGATTGACAAGATATTCGTAGATACACATTGCACATGTCTCAACACTTTTTGTCTCTCCATCTTCCAACACCTTGCGTACGGAACAGTTGCATTCTTCTGCTTTACGAGACGCTGTGCACGCACGTACTACCACATAAACTCATACTCATATATGTGTAACACTACTACGCGGCTAATCCAGTGTAGCACACTAAATTACACATATCTCAATAAGTGCACCGTCCAATGAAGAGAATCAACGACGAATGTATTTCTTACTCAGGGATTAATAATCGATTAGTCGTTGTTGTAAGAGGAATTATGCGCTAAATTTAGAAATTAGACTCACGTAGTTCGATACGAATCATTTTCGATTCCACAGTTTAAAAGGAGCAAAGGGAAAGAAAAAGTCTCAAAGCGTATGCGCGAGAAAGTTTCAAAAACTGCAGTCGTGGTAACGGGAATATAAATCTATAAAGTTTTCCCAGTTCAACAGAGAAAACTTTGTCCAGGAAGCATGCATTATTTACGTAGAACTGAGGTGAAATTTGCCTTGTTCTATCAGCGATATTTGCTTAAAAGTTGCCTGAATATATACAGCTGTATTCTCCATTTAGTTCTGGATAAGAAGTTTTCAAAATACGCAGTTGCTTACTTTTAAAAAGTTGGAACTAAGATTTTCATTTTTCCAAATATCTACCAGCTGAAATTTAAATTACATAGTTTCTGAGAATCTCTTGGCGTAAATCGAATTTTATCTTTAACCATAGCTGCGACATCCATTTGCAAAATATATTATGTGATAAAAATCGCAGCTAACGAAGCTTCTCAAAGAATGAACAAATTTTTTAATAGGTTTCTATTACATTCAATGATACTGTTTGGGTTTAGTCGAAACCCGAATTTTCTTATATCGAAAAACGTAAGATCGTTGATATATGGACGTGAAAGGAAAGAAAATAAAAAGAGAAGCACTGTTTTCATTAAAATTGAATCGACGCTTTCATTGATATGTAATTCGGATTTTTAAGACTGAACCGACAGATCCTACATATATCGATAACGCTGCTTTTAGGTTAACGTTGGATCGAACAACTTACGTTTATCTTTCCTAGACACGTTTTATATTACGTGCAACTTTTCAACACGTTTGTTTTGAAACGGGTAAACTTCCACCTCCGACGTGTACCAAAGATATTGAAAATTTTTATCGAATCAAGAAGTTCGAGTAAGAAGAAGAAACAAATATGTAGTTGCTTTCCAACTTTGTCGCGCATCGAAGCAAACGAACGACAGATTTGTATCGTAATCCATCATATATATATCCAAATATATAGATGTCGCGGTAGTCGCAACCGTACAGTTAAATTTTCACCGTCAACTTTCAAACTCCTTAGATGGCGCTTTGCCGATACAATCCCCGACATTTATCAGAAATATCTTTCTTAAATGCATTCCAACTTCTATTCTTTGGAAGATCCATAGTATAAAGTGGCTATTTCATGAGACCCAATTTCTTCATTGCGTGTACACAGACTAGTACGTAAAATTGTCCAAATCTAATGTAATTTTAACTATTTGTTTTAATAAAGTAATATAAAAGAAGATACATCGTTTCACGATATTATTCAGTGCTTGTTAAATGGAGTAAACCGTTAGTAGTTCCAGTCACGATCCATAGCGTCGATAGGGTTACAACGAACTGCGTTATTTGTCGAAACCGTGAGCACGTCGTGACCGAACTTGTACCGTTAACAAAGTCCTCTCAACTGTACGTTATCTAATTGTAACTTCATTTAGATTTACCAGACGATCGATAAACAAGAACGATCATCGAATATTCAAACGGACTCGATCGAAAAACAAGTTATTCGCGAAGGTAGAACGATATTGAAACGATAAGAAATCGATAATAATAAGAAAAAGTATTCGGTACGAAAACAAGAGATATTGGCGAGAATGCACGAAAAGAAAACGTAATCAACATCAAGCGTAATCGAGCACTATGGAAAAGTCGATAAAAGTCGATCCCTTTAGCCAAAGATAAGAACAAGTAGAAGCTCTCCTTGTTGCTGCGTCTCGATTTTGCAACTGATATTAATGGGCTATCTTTCTAATTCTTTTGCATTACCCCTCGCATTCCAAATTTCACCTGTCCAATGAAACAGAAATAATAATTCAGTGCTTATAAAAATATTTATCATTTCTATAAAGAGTTTTATTATAAGAATCGATAGATTTGGATACTTTATCCAACCTAACCTATAATTTATGGTTCTATGATAATAGCTTATAATTACACTTTATTAATCATTGCAATTGCAAATTAAGATCATGTTCCCAATTTGTTATAACTATGTATGTCGTGTTTTGTAAATCTTCGCAAGTCTATATCACGTTCGCATTCTGATATTATTGATTTGCATCGTAAAACTACGTTATAGACTACTTTTATTACTCTCTTGAAATGGTAATTACGTAACAACAACTAAAAATTGGATTGAACATCGGTTATCGATCGAAACACTAATACAAGTAAATATTATACATTATGGGAGCTGCAGCAAAGCAATTAACTTGTGCACATTTGATACACTTGATTATATTTACCTCATAGCGACGCATCAAATTTACAGAACGATTAAACAATTTGATAGACTAACAAACTCGATATTTCAGCTTTTCGTCTGAAATTGTTTGCGATTCGAGACCATTATCGATTAGATTATCGATAGAGACGTAAAAATGGTAGTAAAATATCGAGAGAGAAAGAAAATTAGCTACCTTCAGGGCAATCATATTTCCCCACGACAAGAGCGATTACTAGTAATTGCTTCGATATAATAATCGAGTTCTTTTTCACTAGTTTTAATCGATTCGTATTTCAAATTGACAATTCTCGATTTTCCTGTAATTTGCTATCGAAAGATAGCGTGAAATCTTTAATCGAAGATTGGAGAAGGAACATTATCTTTGAAATTTCTGGATACAAGAACATCTTGGCTTCAAATTCGTTCATTTGAAATCTCAAATTCACGATGTCGATTCAAATTTCCGATCCTGTTCCTTAATACTCGTAGTCGAGGGATAATCCCGAGCTTAGACCTCGACCGTACATATCGAGAGGTTCGAGTTCTCTCGGCTTTACGCTATTCTACTTCGCTTTCGTTCGATGCTTCAAAAGAATCTACTCTTTCGAACGCTTCCATTCGACTGTTGCATCTTTAAGATATATTCGTCCCGGTATACCTGAAAAGCCGTTTTCTTTTGCATAACCCTTTATGCACAGATTTATACAGGATCCGAGAAAACAGGAACGGTATCAAAATTTCAGCTAGAAATCTATTTATGGAGCAAGTAATACGTATATGAATATTACGAAAATTACGGAATCGACCTAAAATTGCATGTTCCGACTGCATTAATTACGATGAATTATTAAGTTGCATCGGTGTATCTACTCCCGATAATAAATGAATATCCCCGTTGTTACGAACGTAATTTACGTTAAATACATATTTCGAGATTAATTCATTGCTATTCATATACATTGATTAATTATATAAGTTATATATATAGATTAATTCAATATATTGATATATTATATATATTGTTAACAAATATATACATATATATATTTCTTATTATCATCTACCAATTATATACATATATAATTCATTGGTACTCATATACATTGATTAATTATATATGTTATATATATATTTATTAATTAAGTATATTGATATATAATACATATATTGTTAATCAATATATATATATTGCTTATTATTATCTACCAATTATATATATATATAATTCATTGGTATTCATATACATTGATTAATTATATAAGTTATATATATATAGATTAGTTAAATATATTGATATATAATATATATATTGCTTATTATTATCTACCAATTATATATATATATGAACGTTTCATTAGTGAAAAGAACAGTGATAGTCGGTGAACCAATATGTATATAAATATGAAACGATGCGATTTATCGGCTAGTGTAATTACAAAGTCAGAATTCGAAATGTCGCATGGTTGGTTTACAGGCTCGTCGCGTTGGTGAAATTTTCATTTACAGTCGGACGGCGAAAGCAACGTGGCCGAAAAAATTTAATGGATCTGTTTAAACGATTTTCGCGGTGAATTTGCGCGATGCAGGCAGTCCAAGCGCAACGGAAATGTTCCCTTCATACAAAATGCTAATTTCTGTAATTGACGCGTATTTTCTGGTCGAATTTTGCGAACCCGAGGAGAGTAGCTTTCCTTCTCACCACCTCCTGGTGTTTTTTATCGTTGATTTCAGTCGGATCTGCATCAGTATACGCTATATTTATACTTATTCCTATACTTATTTCAATATATTTTTCTATTACAAATTCATTCACTCGTCCCTCTATCAGTTAACCTCAAAAATACCGTACATTAAATTAATAAATAATGATAAGAGCTTATTTGGTTTTAACCTCATATACACTATACCTGTACTTATAGTTATATTTACTTCAATATATTTTTCTATTACAAGTTCATCCACCTGTTCCTCTATCAGTTAACCTCAACAATATCATACATAAAAATCTAAATAAGGAGAGTTGCATATTATTGTGCCCTTGAATATAAGTTTTGTTTTGGGTTAGAAGGTCTAGAAACAAAAGAGCTATAGGTAGATTTCTATTGCTGTTTCTTGTAGCCTTCAGCCAGAGTTACAAGGTTAACATTTTGATAATGTCCTTTGCTACAGATATATGACCGTGCTCCCTATCATATTCTATTGTATTGTAACACTTAAAGAGTGAGGATCTGGTTCTGCATTCACTATACTTATACCTATACTTATTTCAATATATTTTTCTATTACAAATTCATTCACTCGTTCCTCTATCAGTCAACCTCAACAATGTAGAATTGAATTCCGAAAACGTAATTCTGATGGAGAAAATGGCGCAAGTTCGTGACGCGTAGCGCGAGTATTCCTATCAACGATGAAAACAAGAAGATGGTTGCATCGTAACTTGCTCGGAATATTAATGCCGTGGCATGTCCGAGATAGGGTGGCCGTGTTTCAGAACCGTTCATCCGATATTGCGCCAACATCCTTTGGATATTGACACTCGATATCCGGCCGACTGCCAGCCTTCCGTGATAACGTAGCCGCTATGCGTAATACCCAATTTAGTTTCCACTTTCCGTACTATCCGACAACTACCTAACTCCATCAACTTTCCCCTTCACCATCATCGTCTTCGCTATCTTTTCTCTGTTCGTACTCTTTTACAAATTGTTGGTCGGTCTCACTTCTAGGAAAACTCTACATCTCCTCTAATTTTTTAGTTTTTGCCACAACGATTCTCTTTCGTCTCTATTATAGTACCGCGAAAAGATCGCCGACATACAGACAATGTCGACGACGAAGAGCAAATGCCGACAAGCCGAAAGAGTCGAAAAACTTCAATAGGCCTAACGGCCATCAATATATTTCGGCACCGCAGCAGTTGATGTTCAGTTAGCCGCCGGATAGTCAAAAGTGAATAGTCGTTAATCGAGAGTTATGAAATCACACTACTGAATTAAATTCACGTTAAATAATCATCGTTTTCTGTTTATTCTACTGTAATAAATCCATCTATCAATAAATTATCACACAGGATAGAAACCACTGGAAATCCTAATTTCTAACCTTTCTGAATAAAGAATTTCTATAAGACATTCATCCACGCGTTTGCTCTTTCTATTCCGAGATATATAAATACCTCAACATAAATTACCGAATCTTCTTCTTTACCGCGGGAAAGCGAAAACATGTTAGCCTCCTGGTTATAGAGCTAACAGCAACGACAATCTCGGTATCTCCGATATATTCGATTACAGATTGTATATAACTGTAACCAATGGTATTCGAGCGACGGTAGCTCGGCAACGTAGCAGCTGGTTTAATCTGAGACAGATGAACCACCGATACCGTGAGTCGTGTCTCCTTCGGTATTCCTGTTTGCTTCCACCTACTATGTACTATGTCGGAGGTTCCGCGTGATCGATCCTCTCCGCGCGGTTGCTTTCAATCGATAGGCCGCACCGCGCCAAGCTACGTCACATCGTGCCGATCGTTCCAATAAAAATTACTAAAGAATATCTTCCCGATCTCCGACTGGAGAATATCCAGTGATCCAGTTAACTTTACGAGATGCTTTCGACGAATGTTTCGCGAGAGAGATAGACAATGTAATGGCACATCGCTAGAATGTCAAACCGATTCGGTCTCTTGAAAGACAGTACATCACACCGTCGATAGTGAAGGATCGCGAAAAATAAAATTCCGCTGGTACTTTATTGCGAATCAGAAGCGGGCCAATCTGTTGGAAGCGGAAAGCTCGAAATCTGGTCGTTAGGGGGATCACCGAGACCGAAAATGGACACGCCGAAAGAGAAGACGCAATCTCGTTCCGAGAATGTCACTTTCCTGATTGAAGTTAATCTTGTCCGATATTTGCAGACGCGTATATTCGGCTGATTCTCCATCTACGCTCTAATAATCTGTAGCGGCACTCGACAACAAAGAACTTTCCAACAGTTTCGTCGGTACAAAGCATACCATCGTCGACAGACTGTTTTTGAGAGACCGAAACATAAACGAGATCGCGACGAAGTGTAACTGTCGACAGGCCTAATGAGCCATGGATCTACGGTCCTTCCCTGAATAGTTGGAACGAACGTGTGCGTAGTGGGGATATTGAGAGGCGACAAAAAGAAACGAATCGGATCAAGAGAACAGTTGAGTTGTGACCGGGAAGCGAGATTGATGAGTCGAATTCGAGAGTCGTACGTAAAGAGTCGAAAACGAGAATTGTAAATAAATGGTCGTCCGCACAAGTCGTGAGTCGAGACTTGTAACGAAGTCATTAAACGTGTTAATAATATACAGTTAAGCAAAACGCCGAGTATTTCTTCGGCGCCCCACACGTCTTACAGAAACCACCACAAGTCCACGAGGTAGTGAATATTTTGTCGTCTGATTTCAGTAAGCATGGTTCATCGACTTTGTTATTACTTTGATGCTTGAGATTTTGACATTTTGTTAAGAAAGAAACTTCTTGTCATATCAGCAAAGCTGATGTTTCGTTTGTTTATGATGTATTAGGTATATAAAAAGTGATAAAGTGGCAATTTGCAGGTGCGTTATTGGGACAATATTAGTCAAACTTGTAATAATATGCGTGTAATAATAACTTAGCAAGTAAGTCAGGCGTCTTGGACGACGGCCGACTCGGTCGAGCAATCGGCACTTTTATTACGTCTGCCAAGCTCTTGCCCCAACGAGAGGCTGGGCAAATTGTCATTTCATCACTTTTTATATTATAAATTACGAACAAACAGAACATCAGCCTTGCCACTATGAGACGAATCTTTTTGGCAACGTAAAATGTTCCCAGTCGGCCTCTGTCCCGGAAGGTTGGCAGCAAACACCCGTTTTAGCATTCTCAAGCATAAAAATAAGGATAAAAGTGGTAAATCAAGTTTAAGGTCACGCAGGAAACGTTCACTGCCTGTTGGATTATAAACCAGCAGTTTTGCAATCTATTTCTCGCGATCACCCCGAACCGACTGCTAAACGAATCGGATCCTCTTCCTAATAAATCGTAAAATTCTTGCCGCTCTCTGCACGAAATTAATTGTAAGTGTAACGAAAATAGAAGAAAATGGATGTGTTCGCAGGACTGGGAGCTATGCATTTCTCTGGAGTTGAGCTTGCAGTATCTTCGAATGACGGTGGTTTGTTGGCTGGCTGCGATGTGTCACCATCTTTACGCAACCGTCGCTTCGATCCCGCGTCGCGACGATCCACCATCTTATCTGAAATACAGTCTGTTCGCCTGGGGTGCACCATTGCTCGATCTGGCCATCGCCACTTTCCTACAGATACGTGAAGCGACCGTCATTTGGAACATAGCGGATCTTACACCTTTCAATTGCTGGTATATTTTCTTCTCCCCATCCTACTTTTTTCTTTCTCTTTCTCTTTCTCCTACCTTCTTTCGTCGATCTTCTACTCATGTTTTCGTCTAACACGGAAACCTCGAATATTTATCGTAAGTTAGTTGCACGTAATTCCAAGAAACTGCGTTACGGGATTTCAAAAATGGCGAGGTGGCGCGACGCGACCCGACGATTGCTCGTACTTGTAAAAGTTGTAAAATAAAACTTGTAAAAGTTATTACACGTCCCCATACTGAAATTACGATTTACCGTTTTACGAGGAGAAATCGACACGGAAACGATAGCGAAGTGGCGGTCGAACGTGCACGCGAATAGCATTTTCCGAAATAAAATGATCATCGAGGCCAACTAAAATTTGGCATGGTTTGCTCGCTGAAATTTCACGTCGGCTATCTTACACCTCGTTTCGGTAGCAAACATATTTTACGCCTTCATGGCTATTACCACCTTAAAAATTCATGCTTTATTTTAACAAGTTCAGGAGGAACTTTTTTAGATTTAACAAAAGTTTCCATCATGTTAATTATCGGTTTGTCATGCTACGTCGAACCCTGCGCGAATACTCTTTGAAATTTAATTTTCCGAATAAAACGATAGCTATGGTTTCGAAACGAATTAAAAACGTCACGATATAGGAACGATATGATATCGTTTTATCTCGTCCCTGATCTCGTTTCGATTTTCGACTAAATATTCAAAACTCGTTTTCCTATTTCCCTCTTCCGTCGCAGAGCGTCGCGAAATTTTAAGAACGAAATTCTCCAGTTTGAACAATCGTATTTTCATTGTATCTTCTCTGCTATTGTTCCATCATTTCCTATTTTCAGCTACCGAAAAGCAACTGGAAGAGAGCAATGAAAATGTGACTTTACTCGATTTTCCGTCTCGTAACTATTGAATTTTCGTACGTACTTACGTTGCAATACTAAAATTTGGATGCCAAATGCCTTACAATATTATATTTTGAACGTCCACACTTCGACGCGTTGCATATTATAATTTGGACGTTACACACACAAAATAATCTGTTACAGGTTTCTAGGAACGAAGGCAACGATTTATGCGTACGGCTTGCCAGTGGCCCTTCTGCTTCTTTCCGCCGGCTATTATCTAATCAAAGCTGCGATTGTGTCCAGGTACACTGTTTTTCACCAAAAGTATGCGTCTCGAAATAAATCTGCGGTTTAGGAAACATTGTATTGAAAAGTGGACGGTAAGAAAGAAACGTATGGTGTATTCACTGGTTACGATGCGTCCGAGTGCTTGTTCGGACTGATTTCCATTTAGCGGCCATGTATAATTCAGTGGAGCAAATCCAGTCTTCTCTCAAGTTTATTTACTATTAATCTTTCAACGGCCAACAGCGCACCCTTCGCACTAGTACAATACGTATCGATCTACTGATCGACACGAAAAATGTGGTACTCCTCTTCGAACATAGAGAGCGTAGAGATCTGTGTGTGATGTGTAAACGTAGATCGTCCTTAGCAACGAGAAATCTCGTCGTAATTTACACATTCATCGGCGGCCATTTCGATCGAACCAGAGTTGAGCATCGTTCGAATTGTCTCGAATAAATATTTGTCTAAGATAATTATCCAAACAAATTCTATATTAATCGAATATTTTATCTGCGTAATAATTATTTGTTACTCGTAACAAAATTGTTTTCTATATGGATTCGAATAATGATTACAAATTGTTTGTTTGCACTTAATTTTATAGAGATAGTACAATTCTTTACCAAATGACTAGTTAATTATGGAACAATATTCTATTATGACATTTGAGAAAAATTAATTATAAGAGCCAATACTGCAACAATTGGACAACGAAGCTCGAAAATATATTTCACGTTCAGTATTTTGTCCATCATCGATATACATATGAAATACGTATAATATATAAATATTTATATTACAATATATAATTTTATTCGAATAAATTCTTATCTGAGTATGTTATCCAATTCAATTTTTATTCAGATAAATTCTCATGCGAATAATCTCTTGTTCGAATAAATTCTCATTCGGACAAATACTTATTCGACTGGATATTTGTTCATTAGTGGCGAATAAAATGTTATTCCTTGTATTTATTTATTATCTGTTATTCGAATAAAATTCTGCTCAATATTAGATCGAACGACGTTTTGATCAGAAACGATTACCGAATATTTTAGCAAATTTCGTTTGTGCAGATACACGTGCAGCATGCAACTGGAAATTAAGCAACGCGAGAAGATGAAGAGGAGGAGAGCGTTGCAAATTATTCTGTTTTTAAAAGTGTGTATAATAGTGGGTCTCATAGCTGGGTGTGGAGTCGCGTCCAGGGTGTGGAAAGTCCCTTTCCTCTGGGCCGTATTCTGTACTGGACATTCTTTACAGGTAAAATAATAATTGTCTAATAAATCTAAAATACTACGACTTGCGGAAAGATATATCTACGACCTTGCTATCTAACTGGAATATCTAACTGGAAAGTTCTAGCTACAGTCTTCTACTAGAATTCGAGGAAACAGAACGTGCGGCTTTGACCTACGATTAGTTTTGTTGGAAAAGCAATCTTCTTATCGTTTTCTGACTGCCAAGTTTCTATACGATCAAGTCCGATTTCGCGATTATCGAGATTTATATAGTTTGAATAAAACAAAACCGATCGAACGACTGTAAGGTAAAAAAGCGCCTAACCATGCGATAAACAGCAAACGGAAGTTCTCTCGACGAAAGTCACGTTAGAAGTTTCCATCAATAGCCATTCGAGACTCTCTAGTCGAGTCGAGTCGGGTCTTAAACGGTTATTCGACGACGTTTTCTTCGTATGCGGCCCGAGTATCAAATGTTTTCCACGTAGAGACTTTTCCATATGGAAGAACGATCGAACGATGGAAGACCCTCTTGCCTCTCTTCCATATACTTTTTTCTAATCGAATATTCAATTCCCTTCGCCTCGGTTATTCTTATCTTATCTACGTTGCGCCATTTTGTCTTACGCTTCTTGCCCTTCCACTTTCATTTTGCATGGACTTACAACTAACAATTTGCTCGCGAAGCATTACGACGTGTTTTATCGTTATTCGGTAAGTGATCGCTTACAATTAGCTTCGGCGATTTAATACATACGTATACGTATGTCGAATAAATTTTAATTTAATCTTGAATAAATATCAAAAAGTAGCGCGTTAAAGAAGTTCGAGAACGTTTGTTAATAATTTCTGTGCAAGTGCGATAGTTGGTATTCCTCCGTCAAAGATTTACACGCTTCAACAAAATGAAAACGTGTATTATTAGACAGTTCGAAACGCATTTACTTAAGGTAATTTCTCAGAGAGAATGCTTTGAAATATCAGCAAAGGATGGTTGAAAATCGGGGTATGTGAGCTTCAGGGCAAACGCTCGGTAAACGAGGAAACGTCCGTACCATAACGAAAGCGAATTATTCATATGAAACGAAGCGGATGCCTCTACTTGATCTCATGTGCGAAAGAGATATGTAGTTGTAGTTGCACTTGGAGTTAGCGTTGCCGGTGTCAGAGGATACCCGTGAAAGAAAAGTCGTAAAATTTTCATAGGGAACCAAATATCGCCTCTGGCTGGTAACAACATTTTTTATTTGCAAGTTTCGCGTGACAGTAGCAGCAAGGGAATGAAAGCGAAACGTAAACACGCCGTTGAAAAAATAGATCTCTACGAATTGTTTTTGATATTGCACGGTAACTCGAATATTTTTGAATTAGTTCTGACGATAAAAGGTAAATTATCACGCGGATTAAAAAATTGTACGTGTATTTAACATTCCACTGGAATTGGACGTTCGTTCATCGAATGAAATTCTTACCAACTTTATCGAGCGATCCGACGGAATTAAAATCTTTTCAGCTATTTGCTGCTTAGACGAACAATAAAGTTATTCAAACGAACGATTCAAAGGCATGTCGAATGAAACGGTCGTCCTTCTATTCTCAGCAGACTTTTCCCGGACGATATTCCACTTTTGGTTTTTAGCTGTTTTAACGTTTTCCTGGAAAGCGTGGGCGATACACGTAAGTATACGTCACCACTAATTGCTAGTAGGATCGATTTGTCTTCGCGTTCGGTCTGTCCATCGAGTAAGTTCGAACACAGCACCTAAACTTTTTCCGATTCGCTTGGGATTCGCAGCCTCTATCGGTAACGTTAAATATCACACGTGTATCCCATTTCTGCTTTCTTTTCTTTGCATGGATGATCCATCGACCGATCGATACTGCAGGGATTAGTTGTAGCGCTATCCGTCGCGTGCAACTGCAGAGTTTTAAAAATCTACACCAGGAAGTCGTACAAGCAACCAAAACAACAGGTAAATCTCTATCCTCTCTATTTTTCTTTTCTCTATTCCCCAAAAGGTGCCTAATTCTTGAAAACCGCTCATTCCGGTCTGTGTTTAATTTATTATAGCCTGACAGCTAGCGACAGATTTATTTGACTCATTTTCTTAACTTTTTAAAACTGTTTTTCACAGTGAATATGTTTTTTTAGTTGGTGTCTGCCGTGCGAGTGACAGAACGATTTCGATCTGATTCATTAAAGTAACTCCTGATTCTAGTCTAGAAAAAGTTTGTCGTGCTCTTCGTAGCCTTCGTGGTTTGTGGCGCGCCTCATCTCTTTAGATGGCTGATAGACTTTGTCTTGCAGATAATGTAGTAGAGCGACCTTATCTGAACATTTATTTCCTGATGTTCATAGATAAAAAAAGTTATTTTGGCGTTGTTAATGTTCTTAGTCAATGACACTATCCTTTTTCACATAGTTGAGACGCTGCTGTTGAGCTTTGTTTCGCGTGTATTTTAGAAAACTGCCATTTTCTTTATTTATATATAGCACCAAAGTGATAGAATAACGTTAAAAAAAGTGTTAATAAAATCGGCCTAAAATTTCTGTCGCTGGCTTGCGAATTATTTCGATACGATAATTGCTAGAGAAAATACTCGAATTTAAACAAACTGAAATTGCCAACGAGTAACCTCGGTCTGTGACGTCATAACTTGTTGATACGAGATTTTCAGTCGACTTGAATTATTCGATGTTCAAAAATAGATTTCATCGTGTGTTTATTTCGTTTCGGTATCTGGCCGGTAACATTACATTGCGCGCAGAATCAAACGAATTTTATCCAGCCACTGCTATATCGTCGTTAATCGATATTAATCTTTCACTGTGATTTCACGCGCGATTCGAACGTATCCAGCGAACGAATCGTGTTAAACGTCGAAATGTAACAAACGTATCGCAACATGGTTTATTTTTGCAGATCGCGCATTCTAGTAGCAGCAGCATGCAACTGCTCGCACCTGCACCAGATCCGGTCTAGATCCACGAATTTTCAGCTACCTTTGCGGACGAGACCACCAACGAAGATGGAAATAAAGGGCCATCGAAACAAAGGATTTCCATTACATTTTTCATCCAAACGTATCTCTCGCTCTCTCCGAAATGATCCTCTAGTGCAGCGACATCGGTTCCAGAGATATTCTTCTCCTTCTATTACATTTATAAAACAGACATATTTCAAACAAAATCGATTTTCATTTGTTGCTCGAGAACGGTTGAAAACACTGGAAAAATATCAAACGTTTAAAGCCAAATATCACCGTGATCTTTGACGATTTTCTGCTATGCTGTTTTCTTGGGTCAAAGATTTATTCCATTATAGAAGGAAAAAAGCACGGACAAGGAGAAACGACCTCGGACGTGAAGAAAACGAAACGGCGAGAGAACAGCCGTAATTTACTTTAAATTACGTTTTCCGCTTTCCGGTGGCCGCGTTCAAAGCCTGCGAGCCGAACGTGCTTGAGTAGAGGCTTTTCGTGGCAGGAAGCGATAGCGAATATCGCGCGTCGTTCCAAACCAGCGAAACTGGAAAGATCAAATTTCATGAGTCCATCGCGTCAGTGGCCACAAAGACGACCACCGGACGCGAAGAGATTATGTTGAGATAGTCGCGTCAATGTATCGCGTCGTCGTTGATATCACAAGCCTTGCATTCCGTGCACGTCGAATGCCACGCTGTAAACGGCATCGCTGCGCACTACTCCGCACAATTTCATCAGATCGAATTGGAAGTAGATGTAACATTTAACATATCCGCGATGTCGTCTCTTGTCGCGTACACGAATGCCTCTTTCTTTTGCCTTATTTTTCGAACCATTTTACAAAACTACTTTATTTTCTCGATCTTCGTAAGAAAAAGTAAATCGCATAGAAGCACCAACGAATCAACTAGCGCCAACTATGCATTTCGGTAATGCGAGTATTTGCTGGTTATGGAGAAAATCGGAACGAAAGAGGAACAAAAGATGAAAGATGGAACCAATATGAAAGTAACGGAGGCGCGGTGTATTTGGAAGCGCGTTCGGGAACGCGTTCCCAGCGGTTTTGCGGCTGTCATTCCCCTGCGATGTAATTAACACTTGGTAATCACCTATGCGATCGCGTTAGTACACCTAACCACCAGCACTCTGTAAATGTAAACGCATGTAGTTATGAGGAAATAAATATTTTGAAATCCAATAGAAACTGTGGAATGCCGAGGCACATCGGTTCGTGAGCAATTTCCCTAGTTAATCGACCGCTTCGTGGCTAGTCGAGAAACAAGATCCGTTTGTTAAACTAATTACCGATTTCGTTGCGACCACGCCACGGCCCCCTTCGTCCAGCTTCCCTATTCCATCTCGAAATCAATGTTGTCACCGCTCTAATTGCAGGGACAATTAATTTACGCGAGCTCGCCGCAATCCGTTATCGTTATCTCGATAATTGCGTGAATTACACAGAGCAGGAAATTCTCGGAGATGGTAAGCACCTAATACGCATCTATTTGTGAACTGTAAACACTGAAAAGCGAAGTTTCATCTGCAACGAAGGCATCCGATCTGTACCGATCAGCGAATAAACACGAACACCATCACCAGTGAGATAGTAATCGCTAAAGATTCTAATTACGCATATACATACTTGGTACGCTTGTATCTTGTGCTTCTGCCGACCAACGAACAACGACTCAACTTTCGGTCAATTAACAACTTTATGTGAAAAGTTCGCAGAGAATGGCATCATTCTTCTCATTCGCGGTGGCGTTATCGATTAAATCAGACGTTGTAACTTTCATTAACTACGCGCTCTTATCGTTAACGAAAGTCGTGTTATTGCGTCCAAATTTGTATCACTTTCTTTGCTCTTAATTTTCTCAATTTTGCACAAAATATTCAACGAGAAAATGTCAAACTCGCGAAAGAACTCCGTCGCGTTGATTGCCATGTCGATAATCACTCGCGTTTGACTCAACTACGCGATTCCATAGGATTCGTGCGTTCAGAAGTTTAAACCAAAAGTGTAAAAAATTTTAAAAGTCTCTCTAAGGACATATCTTTATGATTAGAAAAGGAAACTATATAACCGATGTAAACGTGCCACGACCGACCGATGAAAACACCGTGTCATGTCTAGCGCTATCTGACATTTAATTATCGAGAAGCAGCGCGATGGCCGATGCAGCGAGCCGCACCCCTTTTCGCTCGTTCGCTCGTAAACAGTTTCTTTTTATCTTGTCGTCAACGCGACACGATGCGACTCGAGCCAAACGCTCCTATTCGATTCTTCGTACAAACGTTGCCATTCCGTATACCTGTTCCAAGATTCGTACAAGTACATATCTGCTATAGAATAATTTTTTGACTATTTCGAAGCATTCGAATGTCAGAACGATTTTGCAACTATCTTTCTCGTTTATCGACACGTCTTTCTATCGGTTTCTTTTGTATTTCGAATAACGATCGCAAATGTAGTAAAAGGACGAAGTGAAAAACACATTTCTTGCAAAAAGCCGAAACAGAATTCAAATTGATAGATCAGTCGACCAAACCATACAGATAAGAAGTAAAGATGATTCATAGTAGAGAAAATATAGAAGAAATGAAAAGACATTAAAATACCGGTCCACGATTGTTCGTAATAGCGAGCGGAAGGCCTCGTTTCCACTAAAACAACTTCGAACAACCTTTTATTGCTATTCTATGTTTCTTGAAAAAGTTGTCGCATAATACTTCAGTGTGTATAGAATGTTTCTGTAAGTTGCTGTTTGTTGGAAATGTCTTGGAATGTAGCGACGAGAGATAGTAGAGAGTTGTTCGTTATTGCTTCAGTGAAAACGAGGCCTAACAATCATGCGCTCGTTTATCGAAGTCAAGGCCAACCTAAGTGGATATCTCTTATATGTATAGTTAGGTCTGTGGATCATCAAAAAACGCGCAGATCAACGATGTTACACGAACTGAAGGTTAATTGATTTTGACGCAAAGACAACGTAGACTTCGAACAAGAAAGAAGTGAATTTTCATTAGAAAGACGGCGAGCGCATTAATCTGAATGCCTATATATGTATGCATACGGTCACGAACGAAAATATTGAAACACTTTAAAACAAAATAACTTTCTAAAAATTAGACCAAACGACTTGAATCTTTTTTAGAAGTAAAAGGACTAGTTTACTAGATGACGCATAAACAAATTTTGAAAAAATTGTAATTGATCGGAATCGCGAAAAAAATAGTAAAGGTCACTTTTTACAACTTCTTTATCTGAGTCTGTAATGAAAATTTAAGAAATATACTTCATAGATTTATGTTAATTATATATGTGCTAAAAATGTCATCGAAATCGGTTAACGTTGCTATAAACTACAAACGGTTAAAACTGATGAAAATTGCAGTTTTCTACGACTTTAGGCCTATATCTGAAATAAATCTACATTTTTGATCATTTTTTGATGTCTATTGCTTATTTCTATATTAACCGATTTCGATGAAATTTTCAGCATGCGTATGTATAACTGGCATAACCCTTCATAATATGTTATTTAAATTTTCATTACAGGCCTAGATAAAAATGTTAGTAAAAAGTGATCTCAATTATTTTCTTCGCATTTCCAATCAACTGCAGTTTAGAAAAAAAAATTCACGTGTCTTCTAATAAACTAATCCTTTTAACTTCTCAAAAAGATTCAAGTCGTTTAAGTCTAATTTTTAAAAAGTAATTCTGTTTTAAAGGCTGTGCCAATATTGTATGTATGTATCAAAAAAAATAGAGTACGAACGATGAATAATCCGATTAAACACGAAATTCGAATAAGCACAACGAATAAAGGGTTAACAAAGCAACAAAAGGTTTCCTTCGTTTCGTCGAATCGTAGATTACTTGCCATAAACACCCGATACCTATTCTCTTCTTTTAGAACTTTTTAAATGATTTTGTAACTTAATTAAAAAAATAACGATAGTTAAAAAATTGTTCTTCGTGTAAATTTCTTTGTAGTAACAAACTGATGATAACAATCATGTTTTTATAGTTCTTGTTTGGATATAAATAGAATTTCTACTATTAAACGGAAACAAGCATGATAACTCTTTCCTCTTTCTTTTTTTGCTTCGTTTTCTTTTAAGATATATTCAATTTGTCTTGTCCGTTATTACAATCTGTTTTGGAGTTTATTCCTTTTAAATAAATTCTGTGAATAATCCGAATTATTGGTTCTGCACGCATTTTTCCTTCTTTCGCTTTTAAATTCGCGGTATTTGTAAAGCGCTGCGATCTCGCCATCTGGTGACTAAACGCAATCGATTAAATAGTGAAATCGACATTGTTGACTGTTGATAAATACGATAGCAAGAACTGTATTCAACATCGAACGATACGATAACGAGAGTATGCTTAAAATTTGTTTATTTGTCATGATAATCTTTTCTCCGTTTTTATAGGCAATATTTAACGTTCGTGAGAAATATTTATACTCTCGTAAAATACTTTTAAAAAAGATATCGAATTTTATCAGAATTAATATACTGATTGTACAAAATCATTGTCTTTCATCCTGATTTATATTAATATTTACAGCCCCAGCTTTGAAACGATTGTTCAACTTAAATATAATTTATATACGAAAATCTCTAAATTCCATTTATAGAGACGTTATAAATTTCCCGACGACGAAAACGAACATATCGTTCGTGTAACTTGTATACCACGTCTGTTATCATTTATATCTGTTCACAAATAGATTTATCGATAACGACTTTTTAAATTATCTCTCTTCTTCTCTTAGCTTCTCTTAGATATCTGCGAGATTTGACATATCACATTTCGATAGATATATTTTGATGGTTTTTCTTTCTTTTCGAATTGCAACTGCGTTAAACGTTCGTCAAATTGTAGTACAGATTGTATCAAATGGTTAAATTTTATACATACTCGCACACATCGTTTCGAAATGAATTATCCAAATACGATCAAAGCACAATAAATGTACAGTAATACGAAAACATCTATTGGTGTCGACTACCGAGAATGACAAATATTAAACTTAAGTTTTCAATAATCTATTTTTCTCAACTGATTATCGTTCACCGCGAGTTATTCATGTAAAGACATGATTCTCTTGAATTTCTCAAACCGAAAAAGAACTTTCTTTAGCTATTCTTTATAAGAGCTGAAGTATAAGGTTCAGGCTGATAAGAATTCTCTAATTTATAACAAGAATAATACACAGCTAAAATAGTAAATATATATAATATATATATGCGTATGTATATGTTTATGTATATATACACATACGTATCGTAAAAATTCTAATATCGAACCTCGTAGACACTTTTTCTCATAAATGCTAATCATTTACATACTTATGTATAGATAAAATAAATGTACCGTTTACTCTCTCTCTCTCGTAAAAAGGACTAAATGTTCTAATTTATAACGTAATATGTATCATAAAGATTCGTGTTTAACTGAATTAGTAAAAAATATGTTTCAGCTATACTTTCTATATTTTCTATAACAGATGTTCACGCTGACACATGTCGTTCCAATCCTTCACGCTACCACGTCGAAGATAAGATCAATTGCCACACACGAAGCTTAACCTTAACTATATACACGCGTATCGCATTTGATTTTAATCTCTCGCGAAAAGCGACGCTTTGTCTCGTCGTGCTACTTACAAGAAAAAGAAAAAATACATGGAATGGCAAATCCTATTTTCCCTTACAATACAAGTAATTATCAGAAGCAAGCAACTTAGCTAAAACCATTTTCTTTTCAACCTTTTTTCTTTTTCTTTCTTTGTTTACAAACTCTGTCAATTATCTGAATAACGCTTGAGTTAGAAATAAATTCGATAAATTATTTCAGAATTTATCCGAAAATTTTGCAACAAATATCAAGGAAGAGGAAAAGGATAAAGTTATTTTACATTCGCGTGATCTAAAAGATATGTAAGCGCGATCAAAACAAACTGCTTCTTTAATTGCACACATGTTCGAACGTTCGAGCGTTTAACGATTAGATTTATCATTCCATTTCTGTATTTCGTTAAAACCTGTAGACCTTTTAATTATATATAGTTCAATGAATTATATAATCTATCTGTACATTCACAACCGTTCAAATACACAATAATATCAACATATTTAATATTGGACCATTAAATGAAAAGAAAACGGTGCTTAATAAAAAGATTTACATTCATTACAGAACATCGACGGGCAGCGAAATTCTATTATAAAAAAATACATAAATTTATCATACAATATTTTTGTCGTTTTTCATTTTTTTTTTTTTCAATTTGAACGATAGGAAGAAAGCATATCCTATTAAAGTGTTAGTTGCCAAATACAAAAGAAACTGAAAACATGAAAAATCGAAAAACCGGTTGTTATTAGTAACACTGTACGAGGAAGGAGAATTGATATCACGTCACGACGCGTTTCTCAGAAATTTTATTTCTGCATACCATGAAAAAAGAGAAATCGTTTCACCATAATTCTCATATATTCCATTTCATTCAGTCATTATTTATATAAGATAAGGTATTACAGTAATTTACTATGTACGAATTAATTTTAGCTACTTCCATATCAGATCTGAATTGAAGACTGGTGTTTAAAGACTCCGGCCTCAGCTCTGATTTGAAAACAACTTGTCTATATAAGTCCATATTAAATATATTTTACAATAATATTATCATTGTACATGAACAACGTACGCTCTACACCTTGTTTTTGCATCGTAAACTAATCAGTGCACGAGTAATTTTACTCTTTATCGAAGTAAAAGTACGTTAGAACAACTACTCTATGGTACACTCAATACCATTTAATACATTAATTAAACATATATTTATCCTGGCAATGAATGCATAGCAAAACCGTATCTCAATATTTCGTCTGCGAATTAAAAAGGAAAACAATACTCGTATACGCTGATTAGAATAACGATCGGCAAGAAGGTGTCAATTTGTTAAAATAGACGAGGGGACTGGATTTGTAACCCCAATGTGTGCGCCGCCCTGGTACCTGCTACAGTAAAAGCAATATTTTATAACAAATTCTTTGCTTTTAAACAAGCTATAATTACGTTTTGACAATGCTCTCTATGATTCAATTTGCTTTCTAATCATGTACTGACATTATTAAAATTTATAAAAATCTATACAAGTTTTATACCATTCATACTTCGTGTTATTAAATAATTTTATACTATGTACTCTTATACTAATCGAAAAGACTGAGAATGCATGGAAAGACAATATATCTCCTGTCTCATATGTCATGACCAACGATAATACATATAGTTATGAAATTGTATACTTATAATTAATGCACATTTTTATGTTCGTTAGCAATAATTACAGTTATTTGCACATCCATAAAAGTTCAGGAGTGTAAATACATGAAAATAGCTATATATTTTTCTTGTAACACTCATACATTCTCATTCCTTTCCACTTTATTCAACCAAAGTCTAACCAATGCTAATGACGAGTCAAAGAATCAATTGTAAAAAAAAGTGCTTACATGAAGTTGGTAAACAGACGAAAGGAGGTTATTCCTTATTTTCTTCTGTAGTAGTAGCATTAGAAGGATTTTGAGACTCTGATGAAGATGAAGGTGGTGCCTCTGTTGTTGTGTCTGTTGCATCTTGACTCGAATCCGAGCTATCCTTTATGTCTTCCTCCTTTTTCTCTTCACTGACACTAGAACTCTTGCTTTCTTCTGCGAAGCTTTCCGATTCTTCTGTAACTTTTTCCTCCTTGAAATTAGAGTCAAGCGCCTTTTCAGAAGCCTCTTTACTTTCAGTTTTCGCTGCACTCTTGTCCTCGCTATCCGCCAATTTTTCTGTTTCCTCTTTGTGTTCATCCACGTCCATTTTCATAGATTCCTCCTCAGAATGCTTTTCGCTTTTATTGTTAGCTGCTTCTTCATCTGTATTATTGTCATTATTTTTCTCTTGCCGTTTAGGACGCCCGCGTCCACGACCAGTGCCTTTTGTTGATGTATCCCTCTTCTCTTTTTTAGGTGGAGATGGCACAGGCGTTGATGAGGTTAGGCCTCGTGCTGAACTACGTGTGCGCCTCCTCCCTTCAACTTCTCCAACAGATGCATTTAAATCCTGCAATAGAAGATCACCTACTATTAATCATAACTCTGAATGCGGCATAGTCCAAATAGCATCTTACAACAAATCTGCTTCTTACAACAATAATGAAAATTTTAAAATACGACTAAAATACGACTAAAATGCTTAGTGTACTCTACTACCCATGCAATTAAACAATAACATGATTTCTTTTTGTAATTTAGTCTATGTCTATTCATTTTTACTCTAGCGAAATAACATAAAAATTCATGTTATTTGTACATATTCTTACTACAATTATAATATAACAGTGAGATTAAACACAAAAATGTGAAAAGACATAATACTGCATATATATCAATAATTAGAGTAACAACAAAGAATCAACTATTCAATCTGAAAAATATGAATGACTATTCATAATTGGCGGTTACGACGTGTATTAGCGGGAAATCCTCTGTCTCTCTCCCCCACCTGAGAGAATTCCCCTTGCCCCTACTCCAGCCCTTTGTATCCCCACTCTTAACACCCTTTTCCTCACGTAGGCAAACAATATTTACGGGCAGACTAAATGGAGGGAAATAATAAAGGGATGAAATCTTGATTCTTTGAATTTTGGGAATATTTACAAATTTTCGGACAAACCTAATTCTTATTGTGTAATCTAATTTTAATAAAATAAGGAAAATACATAAACAGAAAAGAATAAAGAAAGGAAGGTATAAACGAAGAAAAAAAAAAACAGAACGTACCTTTGTGACTCGCTCTCCTTCTTGAGCCAATCTTTCTAATGTAGAGAGCCTTTTCGTGCCTCCACGTTTATTTTTCGTTGGACTTGGTTTCTCCTCTGCTGAATGATCCTGAAAATAAATAATTGCTGTATTTTAAGAAGATTCGATGAAATATATAAAAATTCATCGCCTCGTAATCATAATCATAACCTAATGTAAGATAGTGAAAACAAATTAAATGGTAAACGATTTAAGGATTATGTCGAACTAACAGAAAAACGCATAAACGTGATGATAATTACACCCGTGATAAGATTATCAAGAACGGTTGAACTATATGAGAATACATAGCAGGTTTATTTAAGTTTCCCGCCATTTTGCCAAGTCGATATGTATTTCTAGCGTCGTAGTCTTGAACAATGTTCCTAAAAGAGAGCGAGTTTCCGTAAAAAACCGTATGACAGACAGTCTTGGAATCAAAATCTATTTCCCGCCTTTTTTTGTACAGGCTTATTGCCATTAACCAGCGACTCTCTTCGTCACGAGAGTTACAAATAAAAAACATCCACCATCTTTGCTAATGAAGGACAAACGGCGCAGCTTTGAAAAATCACTGAGCCTGTAGCTACGCGGTATAAAGCGTCCGTGTATTTTAGCTGTATAGCTTCGTGTCTCACGTAATCACTTTTCAAACGACATTTCTTTATCGTAGCACAAGCTATTCTATCGAATTTTCGAGAGAACGAGCGTCTCTTCGTATTTCAGGGGCGCAACACGCCGCCTTAGCATGAAAACTCGGCTTGATGAAGATATTTCTCGTGCTTCCCTCTGCTTACCTTTGACACATCCTCGATATTGTTATCGTTCTTGCTCTCCGCCTTGATCTCCGACATTTCTTCGCAACTGAATCACTCAAAAACACTGGAAAAACCACAATTTCTCAACAAGAATTCGTGCTGAACCCGGTCGCACTGTTTATACGATAAGCAAAGATGGCGGTTAGCGTGGGTCACGTGATACATCGTCAAACGCAGAGCGGGAGTTCAGAGCGCCGCCTTGCGATTAACCGAGTAATTTGACACGTAGCGACGCATAACGCATGGAACATTTTAAATTCATTCATGTAACTTTTACTTTGTTATTCTTCATCATCCGTAACTGTTAATTTATCTGTTGATATTCTTTTCGATCTTATCGATAGAATCCATTATATAACTTTTTTTTTGACACGATGAAAATACTTGGTTACTGAATTTCCGGCGTTATTATCGAAAAGCGAAAGGAAATACAAAATGCACTGCTAGCATGCATTCCATATGCATACTTCCGAATATTTTATCGGAATACATTTGCTCGTATAACGTAATACATTTCTTTTTGATGCACTACTTATCTGTAAACATGAAAAATAAAAAATTTTCAATTTTTATAATCGATAATTTAATAGACGCATAAATTATTGCGTCATTTATGTGAATTCGTCTATTCGTAATACTGACATCGGTGAAAATAGATATCAAAACAAACCGACATTGTCGTCTTTTTTACTTAAAAAAGGCAAAATGAAATGAATAAGTACATTTGATATAAAATTAGGTATAACATATGCTAAATGAATAAACGTTTGTCGCTTCAGGGCATAGCAAGTAATCATTTGATCATTTAAGATTGTTTGTACAAAATTTTTTCGATATCATTCGCAATCCGATACTTCTTTCTCAACGTTTCAACGATTATTATTCTGCTGATCATATCTAAAGCTACAGTAAATGTTACCAAACTTAAATTTGTTATGTTCAAGATGGGTATTGGTTCTTTAAATTCCAATCTAATGAGTGGGCATTCTTCTAAACCAAAATCTTGCTCTAAAATCATCACTGCATGTTAAGAATGCTGGAGCGGTTGGAGAATGGACAATCAGTCTTACTGGACCATTATGTCCTAATGATAATAATTGTTTCCTAGATGCATTTCGAGAATTCCATGCACATAATGATGTTGTCGCTTCATCGGGAAACATTACATAGTCTTCAGTGTGATTAAAAATAGCTTGAGCTTTATGTTCTTGTTTGCCTATTAAAAACCATCAATTAATCACAATACATATACAATATAATTTTACACGACAAATAAAGAATTAATTTAACTTTTTTGTATATACTTTGGACACACTTAATATTTTGGTATTTTACCTGTAGTTCCAGCACCTGTATATGCTATTAGACATCTGCTAGTAGACAATTCCCATAATTTTATCAAAGAATCTTTCCCTGATGATAGTAAATACTGAAATTCAGAATTATAAGATTATGTATTAATGTGCAAATTTGTTACACAACAAGTATACATTTTTAATACGAACCTTTCCATTTCTTGTAAAAGTCACTGAACATACTTCATAGCCATCATGCGCTTTCACAAAAGTATTTATACATCGGTTTGATACACCATCCCATAATTTGATACTTCCATCTTTACCAGCTGATGCATAAGTTTTTGCATCCGGAGAATACTTAATACTAGTTATTCCAGCAGTATGTTGATGACTTGGTATGCTACAGACAAAGCATTGTGCTGTATTAACATCGTATAACCTGACTACTGGATGATTGGTTCCAACAACTAAAAAATCGCCAGTAGGATGAAAAGATAAACATCGTATCTGATCTGCATCTGTAATAGTTCTGAATGCCTTTTTAACACTGGCTTTGCTGAAATCAAACAGCTTAATAGAAAAGTCTCTGCTCCCAGATACAAGAATAGGCTCTCTTGGATGAAATTCCAGACATGTCACTTCTTCTAAATGATCATACAATGTCCTTATAACTGGATGGCCACCTGTTTGATCACCAGGTGCCATTTCATCTGGTGCAGATTTAGCTAGCATTCTATCCACATCTAAAATTTTTATTGATGCATCGACTGATCCAGTTGCTATCAACTGACCATCTGCAGAAAATGCTCCAGCTCTGCAATTTCCTTTGTGGGAAGTTACATAGGCAGTCTCATATTGTGCAGGTTCTGGTGCTTGAGTTTGAGCTTCTGTCTCAAATTCTAAATCTAGACCAGGTCCCAAAGTGTTATCAAAAGTCGATGTGAAAGAAGATAAGTTACTCGTGTCCTTTTTAGAACGATCAGGTTCATGAGCTAGACCAATCAACATTAAATGAAGTAAACGATCGGATGGAGGGCATGGAGGCTCCGCTTGAATTATATTTGACAGCTGTACCGCCAATGTCTGGTGTCCATCATAGAACAACTGGCTAAAATATTTATTATACATTATTAATAAATTTCAATGTATTTAAAAAGGATTATATTGAAGTACTTGCAAATCGCAAATAAGTTTAATAAAATAATTTTAGTAATTTAAGAAAACTATTACTTTCACTACTTCAGATGACTAAAAAATAATTTATATATGTACAAAAACAGAAATACGTAACCTGATCATAAGCCTGTAAAGGAGTTCTCTGCTTTTTATAATATTTTTCGGATCCACTTCTGGTTCTTTCATAGTGTAGAAATCTCGTATTCCACGTTAGGTTAAAGACTGTCACTTCTTTCCGGTACGATGCACTAAATCGTACTCAAAACGCCCATCAATCGATGCCGTTGCTTTTCGAGGTTATAATTCTTTCTCATAACTGATCCAATAAGTAAAGTTACTCCTGAATGCCTACATAGTCAGTTTAATAGTCCTTTCTTATTTAATCAAAGAAAGATTCTTATTAATCGAATTATTCTTTTACAAATAAAAGATCAACAGAAAGTCGCGTGTAGAATTTGTCAGAATGGCCGATATACACGAATGTTCCAAGTTAAAAGTGAGCTTTCCAAGAAAGAGAAATAATCCTACAGTGAAACGTAAAAAATTATTGTCTTCTGATTATATTATTAAGAAAAGACAACCTTTTGATACAAAGAAGAAACGGAGGGATAACGATATATATATTACTAATAGCACAAACTTTAAGGTAATTTTTAGCATGATCGTATAACCTTTATTTTTAACACTATTAATTGTTAATTGTTAATAAGTACGAGAATAAAGTCTCATTTTTATCATGAAATTTCTTATTACGTTATCTACTGACCAAAACATATAAATATGCAATTATAGATTTTATTCAATTTATTGAATTTATACATCTGGAGTTTTATATTAAATACAAGTTCATATAGTTCCTTATACAGTTATGTAAATCATCAATGAAATAATAATTGTAAGACAATTATTTTCTTTAATTTTAATTGTTTTTTTTATATTTCCATAATATAAGGCTCAGTTAAAAAGATGTGAAAAACACTTAAATAACGGTACCAACGAAGTGATTATTCATGGTCTTGGTGCTGCTGTACAAAGAGCGTGTAGCTTGGCTCTACAATTAAAGAAGAATCACTATGATAGCTTAGAATTAGAAGTCAAGACTTCTACGATATCTATTATTGGTATATAAATGTTACATATAAAAGATACAAACCCTATTTATAATGTTAAACATTATATTAAAATAATTCTTTATTTATTCCAGACGATTTTGAACCTGTCAATGATAGTGCAGATTATGAAATAATTAATCGAAAAAACTCAGCGGTACATATTCGAGTGTTTCGAAAATTTTCAATACGTACTCTTAAATATCAAGAATAAAATATAATTTTCTAAAAAATACTCAAAATTCTTTAGTAAAAACAATTTACAATAAGTAACAAAGAACAACTGATAATATAATAAATGAAAATATAAAATTAATAATCTAATATTAAATATTAATAATTTGTATTGGATATATTTAATTGCTTTAAAATGATATTTACTTTAAATGAATTAGAACATTGGTTGGGACTGACCATTTTTGAAATGTGGATAAATTTAGTTTCATTAACAATTTTCTCAGTGTTACTAGCTCTTAGATTGGATGAAAATTATTTCCTGGGCAATACAGGATGGTGGATAGTATTCTCACCACTTTTTGTTGCTGATGGTCTGAATGCTTATTTTTGCGCAATTATTTTCATAAGAATGCATATGGAAGGAATGGTCAAAGCTGCTGTTTTAAGAGGATTATGGAGTCTCATATTGTTGATCCTAATATTTGTTTTTAAATATCTCCTGTGTAGAAAGCTATCAGGACAAAGTCCTTTAGAATATTCAGAAGTTTTGAGCCCTCTATTTATTCTTTTGCAATTAATTGCAGTTAGAGCATGTCAACTTCATTAACTTCTATAGCATATTATTACATACATAAAGTCATAACATACTTTTCATCATAATCCATTACCATATGTGTACAGACAGAAAATGTATTTATCGTTTTACTATCTCTAACAATTTATTATTAAAGTAAATAAGCTTATAATGTATAGTAAAATATCTAAGAAATAAATACAGTTGTAGAAAATAGAATGTAAATGTAATATTCTAATAAAAAATTGTTTAATACTTAATACTGTTTCTTAATTTAGTCATTAACTCCATATTAAAGCTAAAATTCTTTCATAATAGTTACTAATACCTTTGGTAAATTTGTTTCAAATCAATACTTCTAAACATTAATGAATGGTCTGCATCAGATATTACAATATTTTAATGTATGTATTTATATGTATACAAAATAATAAATTTACGATGTACCCGTTTGTTAATGTATTTCATAAGCATTTTATAATAGGAATAATCGAAAAGATTCGTTTAATCAAGTGTGAGACATTTGAATCTAAATACATATACAGTTAGCTCCATTATGTACAATAGTATAGACTCTCTACTATGGATAATTTGTAATATTAGATTCAAATGAATTTTCATTAATAATAAATTTTTATTATTATTAATTTATTTATTTGTTAATAAATTATTAATAAATTTTATTTATTAATAAATAAAATATGAATAATTTGTAATATTAGATCCAAATAAATTTTCATTAACGATATATCGTTATATTAGATATGCGTGATACAGGAATATGTATATAAAAATCAAAAATTGATATCATAATTACAATTGTTAATAATAAACAGTTGTAAAAGTTTTAAGATATCCTGAAAGCAAGGATCAAATTTTTATTTTATGGAATTTCCGATCAACTTAAGTCAAAGAAGATTTTAAGAAGGAAAAGGACGATTTTTCATTTTAGGACAATTTATAATTGAAAAATGCAAAGTTTTTAGGTATCGAAATGCTATATGCGTGATTGCAACAAGAGATAATAATAAATAATAAAACGGAATTAATTTGATAAATTTAGTAATGTTCTATTTATATTCTAAAGAACAATGGACAAGCGTAAAGCTCAGGATAGTCTGAATTCTCCCTCCAATCATCCTTTGTGCAAAATCAATATTTCTAGCAAGAGGGTGAGAGAAACGGATGGGACTGTAGGTATCCGCGAATTGGAGAAGGGGTGCTAATCGGACTACACTATAAGCAAAGCCTGTTGCTGCAGTCACATTTCAAAATCCGTTGTTGCGATAAGCTGCTCGTTCGAATAAAAAAAATTCGATTGTGTGTTATCAGAATTTAAGTATCAGAAAAAAGTTAGTGATGTGCTGTGAATTTCAATCCAAAGATTATGGATAAGCTGACTAATTGGACCCGTGGTCAGTTGTTTCTTATATTTTGATATTTCTTCTCTTCGTTTTTTTTTTATTACTGTTATTAATTGTTTCACATTATGATAAAAAATACATATATGTGAAAATAATTCTCCATAATAGATGTAATTAAACACTGGGACATAATAAGAAAAAAAGGATCAATTTTATAATTATCTTTTATCCCTCAACTTATATCTTATAATTATTTAATCACTTCTACTTTACTTATAGGTATAAATATATCATTATCAACACCAATACCTGGGCAAAATTGTATCTCAAACTTGTCAACATCTTCAATTTTAGACAAATTACTAATCATTACTCCATCAATCACATCAATAAATCAAGAGCTAAAATGGATTTTTCTTTTACATTCATATGGTTTTGCCTGCCTCTTCTTTGTACTTGCATTTTACACATTTTTATCTATTCTACACTTAAGGTATGAAATTATATCTTATTCCAGATATACAGAACTACAAAAGTATGGAAAAATATTGTATTTTCTTTTAGGTCTCTTATATCAAGCCGGCCTTTTATGTCTACAATTAATATGTTTTTATGTATACTTGGAGCATCAAGAGCAGCATGCCTCTTCATAGATCCATATAATTTTAAAAATATTATGCCCAAAATTATTGGTTCCATTATTTGGGATGTTGGATTTCCATGTGTAACATCTGCCTTTAGTCTCATACAACTGGCTTTTCTGCAATTAACTCAGGTAATTTTAGTGTTGTAGAAAAAATTGAACATTAAACAAAGCTGATTTAATATATAGTAAAATATATTTCCAGCTTAAGTTTGGACCAGAGAAGATTCAAAAAGAATCTTGTCTCAGTTTAATCATAACAGGACACTTTTTTTTTGTAAGTGCTAGTGACATTGCTCTTACCTCCCATAATTGTTATATAGTAAAGTATGTGGTCCAAACAGTGTTCCTTATCTGGAGTATTTTATTGTACCTAACATTTCTACATGCAGGATATAAAATAATTCATTTACTGCAATCTGTGCCAAGTAGTATGTTAATGAGAGACAATTCTAATACACATCAAAAAGGTTTGTTTCTATAAGCTAACTTCAATTTATTTAAGATTATAGTAAAAAATAAGACTTTATATAATTAACTAATAAGTATTAATAATATGGGTAATATATCTATTATAATATATATATATTATAATAGATATTATATTATATTATAAGGTGTAATGTTATTATTAGATACCCGAAAAGGTTCGTGTAGTTTTTTCGGTTACCAATGAATTGATATCAAATTTCGGTCAATAATTTGTATAATATAATGCATAAAGTTAGTATGAGCGAAAAGTTTGATCTATGTAGTTGGTATACAATTCAAAAAAATTCATCCGACATTCGGAAACAGGAAAGATGTACACGATAACGCATGACCTCGTTCTTCCTTCAACTCACCAAAAAATAAGCAATGGATAGAAGTTTCTACCATGTCCTCCTTAGAAGCCAGATCTGTCTTCTCTATCACCTATTCTGATCAATGTTAAATTTGCAAATAGTAATTTTAAAAATTATGCCGTGGTCAAATCAGTAATTAGTTCATTTTTTGCAAATAAAAATCGAAGCTTTTACGAAGAAATGCATACAAATGATAAATGGTGATTATATTGTTAAATGAAATTATGTTACAAAAGACTCAGAATATTTGTATTTTGTTCTAGGAATTCGCACGAACTTTTTTCGGTACCTAATATTGATAATTTAGGTATTAAACAACTATTTAAATATTTCATATTAAGTATTGTTTTAGGTATTATGCAATTGGCAATGTTAGCTCCTTATAATAACTTGGCATCATCTGTTGCCACTGCCTTAGTACCTACTTTGCTCAATCCCAAAATTAAAGATGCTGAAATAACAGAACCTACAACAAATCTTACAAATGATTTGGACAAAAATCCTAAAGGTAAAAGAGAGATGAAATAGTATAGGTATAGAAGCAATATGTTTTTAAACTTCTTTTATTTTAATATCATAGATCAACCTATGAAAATAACAGAAAAAGAGGAGCAGGTTCAAAAAGAATGTGACAAATCCCCATATAAAAGTATGTCATCCCAAGATGACAAAACAATTCCCAAGTCCACTGTACCAGAAGTATATGTTAGACCCCCGACACCTACGCCATCAGCAACAAATTTACCTATAATAACAGTATCTAGTCCAAGCCGTAGAAGTTCAGTAGCTAGTAGACGAAACAGTGATGCGTCTAGATCCTCTCGTAGGAATTCAGAGTGTAGTGTTAGATTTATAAATGAAGAGGATGGTTTCACAGCGGAAAGTCGACGCAATTCTGACTTTAGTCCTAAACATTCACCCGAGATTGATAGAAGACGATCTCCGGACAAGATGTCTCGAAGATATTCTGAAAATGTGACACCTTTAGCAAATATTAGAGATTTAAGACGATGTTCTGATTTTTCACATGAAAAGAATAGAAGTTCTCAATTTGCTGCTAAATTAAAAAGGAATAGCGATTTTGGGAATAGAACACCTAGGCGAATGTTACCTCCAACCGATCTTCATAAATTGCCAAAAGTCGTGGACCTAAGTCCTACAGGTAGATGAAACCTAACAATAACACACATACACACATTGGTTATCAATCCTAGTATAAATAAACTTTTATTTCAATTATATTTCAATTATATTTTAGGTTCAAGACGTAATTCTGATATTAGCGGTTTTACTCCCCGAACTGAGATACGCAGAAATTCAGATATTTCCTTTAGACGTAATTCGGAACTTGTTCAAGTCAAGCCACTGGATTTAAATCGCCGAAGTAGTGATATTAGTATTAGAAGCTTGAGTAGAAGTCCAACTCACGGTCGTAGCATAGTTCCTGAAAAAATAGAGATACAAGAAAAATCTGAATCTGATTCGGATCAACCCGATTGTAATGAAAAAGCAGCTCTAATGACAGAAAAAAGTAAGGATAAAGATGATGATGGAAAAACACGAAAGAAAAATTTATCTTGGAAAAGTGAAAAAGAGAAAGAAGATGTTGAAGATATAACGGTCGAAACTAATTTGCTTCCAGAAAATACTAAAGTCGACGGAAAAGTTGGGGTATTTTTATTTCACTTTAATGTTTGTCTCAAAAATTAACTTTTGTTATATCATTTTACAAGGTTGAATACTTTTTTTCAGAATAGCGATTTTACGCTTCATTCAATATTAAATCATATTGCGTATGTCAATAGGACTAAATCCGATACGCCTTTACATATGTTGGAAGAAAATACAGCGGCAGTTAGGAGATCGCAAATTCGAAAAGTATTAAATGTAACATATGCAACTGCGGTTTTAGGAATCATTTTATGCATTACAGACGTAGCACGTATTTTTGGGCCATACGGTAATTTAATATGAAATACAAAATTACTAGCATAAATGTATTAAACGCCAAATAACAAATTTGATTTTTGAAAAAAGGAAAATTTTTGTAAGAAACTACAAACTTTTTTTTTAATATAGGTCTTTTAGCTGAGACTACGAAACATGGTATGCAACTAATTGTCACACAATATCCCAGACCATGGCCCTGGTTTATATATCAAACTTTGTGCAGAGGATTAGAACTAATCATGGGTTGGGCAATGGCAAGTATTACAAAACAACCATCAGTAAGCCCACGACATCAATATCTAGGCAGTTATCCTAATTATAACATACATGTGAAAAGAGGTAATAATCCTTATATATAAAGCAATATATTGTTAAGTTGAGAATTATAGAATTGAAATGCCAAAATGAATATTTTTAAAACATTATATTTTATTTGAGTTTATATTCTAAATCTTATAGAAATATATTTACAGTTGTACAATTATTCAAAATTCAAATAAGGAAATCTTATTTGTTCATAATATTATAATGAAGAAGAAAAGAACAAATAATCACAAAAATAGAATATAAATTTAAATGTAATTGATAGAAAAAGCAAAAAGAGATAAAAGACAGTTAAAATATTCTTTAAATGAATATAGCAATAGATCAGTATGTTGTCTCAAACATGAATGTGTGTTCTAATAACTTATATATAAAAATACATATACTATATTTCTAAAGAGAAATTTTACACAGGAAATATTCTTTTAAAGAATATATCTTGATTGAAAAATGTTTCTATTTTTCAGATTAGATTAGTTTTTAAATACATTATTTTGATAATGTTTTCAGTTCCTTTTATTTTAATTGGAAGCAAAATATTTTACAATTTAATGGAATAATGAATCTTTAGAAAAGAGCTACTGTTTCCTAAAAGAAATACCTGATATCTGTATATAAAAAGATATTGTATTAGTAGACAAATCACTCATAAATAAGAAGATTTTATTCTACATCTATTGCACCAATTGATAATTAATAGTAATAACAATTCAAGTTTAAAGTGCCCTACTATTGAATGTTTAACAAAAACTCTTTGTAACTGATATATAATCAATCTATCTGCAAATGCAAATCGTAACAGTGTTGTGATCCTACATGTGATATACAATCGTGTCTAGAATAGGAGGCCATTTTACGCTTATGTAAGTGTCATATAACAATGTAACAAACTACTTATGAGATAAGAGACTGGTAAATTTTGTTACTTATTATTTAGTATTTTATTTTAAAAATGTTCTCTGCAAGCTTTTGCAAAAATGTTAAGTTTTCTTGAATTAAATAATTTTCATAACCAAGGTTCTCGTGAGTAATAACAGGTATTACTTGATAGTACAACCATACTATGAAATTATAACAATATTATATTAATATATTTTTATATTTTTAATAACATTAATTGTCATGAAATATTGAAATTATTAATCAAAAATATGTGACTCGATCATCTCAATGAAAATAATGTGTGTGTGTGTGTGTGTGTTTTGCGTGCGTGCGTGCGCGTTCGTGAAAGAAAAAGAGAATGAATAGAGAGAAAATAATTTATATATGGATTTTGATATGTGATATATTAGCTCAAAACTTTTGTGTTATATAATGCAATGATTATTCTTCCTATTTTGTTTATATTATTAAAATCTAGATTTGAGGAATCAAATATGTTCAAATTATTAATAGCATATTATTATAAAGTATGAAATATAAAGCATTACGAAATACGGAGCAAAATAAATAATTATACTTACACAAGCATGAAAGGTCTCACTATTTGTTTAGAAAAATCATATTAGGTAAATGTTCAATGTGCCAAATCTTATGTTAAAGACATTAAATGTTTATAAAGATTGATTCATATAAATTAGTCTTTTAAAATTATTGATATAAATCGATATTTATATACTATTCAGTGTACGTACAATAATGAATAACATTTTAACTGTACTGATGAATGCTGTTCAAAATGATAGTACACAATAAACCGCTATTTTTATCGACCAATGTCAGATTATTAGAAAAGAACCTATTCCATCACACAAAGCTTAATGAGAATTTTGGGTAATAATAAAAATTAAAAATTAAGAAATTTAACTAATTTATAAATCACTCTCCTTTACAATATTTTTTAAAACACTTTATGAAATATAGCAAATATTATGCATAATTATTTAAAATTATAAATTATAAAATTATGTTCAACACAAAATGGATGATATATAAAAGCGAAGGATTAGATTAGAATTACAGCGGGGAAGAAACTTATCATTAATATTACATTGTTCTTACCTTATCTTATCTTATAATATTATATTATATTGTGAGTATCACAGAGCAGGTCCCTAATTTTATAGGTTCCTGTATATGCTAATGTTAGTTAAACTCACCACTTGGTCAAATGGTGCAGCACTAGTCTGGGAACAACTATCTACTTGTAAAATTTTGTACCACTGGTAAGTCAGAGAGGAAATCTACTTCCTGGAATGGGTAAGATCCTTTAATGTCTGGAGTTGAGGTTTACAAAGTGACGAACATAGAACGCTACGATCGATAAGTTAGGATTTTGTATTTAGTGCTATTCTTCGGTGAGATCATTGAAGGTAAAGAATATGCACTAAGAATGGGATATATTCGTCTGTGATAAAGAATACGATCTAATCCATTAAGCTTACTCAATGACTAAACAAAGAATGTTAATTATGAAGCATTATTAAATATGTATTATTATTTCAAACAAAAGAATTTAACAAAATCACAATTTCCAAGTTAAATATTTATAAGGCTTGTAAGAAGTAAGTACAAAAATCACTGTATGGTGATTTTACACCTCTGGATCGGTGAAGATTTCTAAAGAAAGTTCGTGCAAAATTGACCTCAAGAATCATTTTCGTTAAAATTTATTTTGATTGCAACGTACCTTACTCATCATGAACACATAAACCCACGTCACAATTTTTACATTCATAGCGCGATAGTTTTTCTAATTCCTTTTCGTTTTCTTTTTTGAAGCGACATTTTGAGGTTGAAGATTAAAAAATCACAAGGGTATGGATCGGCATGTTAGAAAGCGCATCTAGTAATGGTATATTTATATTAACGAAAAGCAACAATTGATACCTGACACTGGCGTATCAAAAACGAAGATTATATATTCTGTCTGTATGTTGTTAACACTGTTGTAGAACGTGTGAGGGCAAAAGAAGCGTGAAGCAAGACAAATGAAAATGATCATTTAGTTCAAATGGTGAGCGTATAAGTCAGTAGAGTGAGCTATTATAGTAGCGTGTCATAAAATAAGATGGCGCATAATGCCTAAAAGGTTAATGTCGGAAGCTGTGTTTTACAAATCGGTTGTTACCATACTACCTTGATCTATTTGTTAGGATTTGTAGCGCAGTATGATCTTGTATCTGCAACCTACAATACTACTATATTATCACGGACGAAATATGAGAATAGACAAATTACCTTATGGACCTTCGTAGTTCAACGCGAATGTCATACCAACTTAGGAATTTAATACTGATTTTAGTGTATTTTAGTCACAAACGGCCATTTGGTAAAGTATTTATTAAAGAAGTATCAGTGAGAACTAAATAACAGTCATGTGTAAATGCATGTGTGCCGATAGAGAGGAGAGACGTTTGATAGGCAATTGCGTGCTAGATGGAGTCACGATATGTATCCCATAAATATTTCTCGGAGGCGTAATTAGTAAGACACATACAAATAAAGAAATAGACCATTAAACAAAGCTGTAGCGGTTTTTACTAGTAAATTAAATAATTTCAAAATCATAAAATATCTTTACAAGTTTCTTTTACAGATACACCATACATATATGTATTTTAACAAATTAAGTTTATCGATCACATGTCTATAACTTGCGTTGCATCTCGCTGTTTACAGAAAAATCGAAGAGTTTAATAATTCACGCATATATCGAGAAAGAAGATTTCAGTAATTGTTACACATGTTTTTATGTTGCATTATAGTGATTTTATTTTTACCCTAAAGTAATAATCTTTGGATATATGAATATGTAGTTTTACAAAATCAGGTAGAGTCTTTTTATGAAAATATATTTTTTTATAATTTTGTCATAGAAGAAAATTTGAAAATCTTTCCCTAATTTCTTATATTGTTATTTTTCTCAGTTAATTTAATCATGGTAATTTATTTTCAGCTAGATGGACTACAAACCTACGAACAAGTAGCTATGATTGTTATTAATATAAAAAGAGAGGACATTTTAAATGTATTTCTTTCATATTAATTCCATTACCACTATACGTACACATAGAATGATAAAAACATAATAATAATAAATAATTATAATAAATATATAACAATAAATAAATAAAGAAACAAGTGTGTGTGTATGTGTGTGTGTGTGCGTGCGTGTATGTATTTACGTAGATACTTATGCATATATACGTGCTTGGTAATATTAACAGAATTGGTCATGTGAAGCCATGAAAGGACTTACCAATCCCGCTTTGAAAACTTCCACCATCTTCAGATAAGCATCAGGCATAGACAAAACAGGTTCGTTAATGTTAAATAGAAGAAGCTTTCTCTCTTCTGAATTTTCATATACATTTTTAATGTATATGAAGTATCATTTAATTTTGCGTCCACTGAGTCTTTGACTTCTTTGATTCATTCTTATGGCGAAGAGATCAAGTTTAGTATTAATCTTGGATAAAGCAGCACGAGGAGAGACCTTTAGACAATCGAATAATGATGATAAAGAATTGTCATCCGATCCGTGCAAATCTGAGGATGTGAGGTTGAATCAGAGCAGTTTATGAGTGTGTCAGTGGACTAAGAATGACCACATCTCATCAAGCATAAAGAGCCTGGATAGAAACTAATTCCACAAGATACACAAATCACAGGTTTCTCACTAACACTAATCCACAATCTGTACAGCGCTTATACAGCAATCTTTATAGGTGTAATGGAGTTCAACAGGACACTTATTCACAAGAATGTAAAACAGTCTGAGAAAACTAGGTTGGTAACAGTAGAATACCCAGAGCTAAACAAGACACGTCCTACCACACAATTACAAAGTAGCCTTACTACGTCACCTCGCAAGGTCAGCATTTGTCTGCTTAATCGCTTCAACTCGGCTTAAAAACTAAGTCGCTGGATAGTTTTTCATATAACAAGTAAACTAAGATCGACCGCCGGTTACATGCTTAGGAAAAAGTTGTTCAAAATGTTGAGATTTACAAGATATTACATATTTAACATCAAAATTGGAACATTGTCGTTACATCGACAGATTCACCAATTAAGCGTGATAGCCAAATAGTTCCTCACGTTCTTGAATAGTATAAATTGTAAATCGACATTAACTATAAGAACTTAAAACGTAATAATTCAATAAACGATCCGCTAAAAGTTATTCATGTTCACATTTTACAAAATTTAATTTACGTTAAGTAATATTAACGTTTCGATAGACTAGGCATGTTGTGTTTAATAATAACGAAATATAGTGTTGCAGAACGTTTATCATTGTTGTAATAATGTAAAAGTGCACAATGTGCCATCTTAGACGTGAATCTTTTATATATGTATATGTCGAGTTCTTATTAGGTTAGGAGCGTGTAACGAATCTTCATTTGGATTAGCCATTGTTGTTATGCAATAGAGAAGATATTTACTAGTACAAATATGATTATTACAGAATTTGACAAGTAACCGTGGTGATTAGATACTTGAGATGCTAATGACAATGATCTTAGGTACAATAACGAATCCACGGTCAACGCCACCTTCGGGGTCGTCTCCAAGAGAAGACAAAGGGAAAAATCGAAGGGCAATCAGTATCATTTGAGGACTCAAACGGAATATCACGAGAGATTTAAACGAATAAAATCCAGGTCGCTTAGTCTCACGAATATATCGAGAAATATCATAAAGTCGGGTCAAATTACTGTAATAAACTAACTGTATCATTGTTAAATCACTTGTGACGTGTTCTTTATAATTTTAAACATTGTTGGAAATAGACATTTTATGTTAAACCTGTTAATTCAGTGTTAAAATCATTTAAACTACCTCTGTTCTCTTCATCGAAACAGGGGTACGGCTATTTCACGGCGTCGATTAGCATAATCGTAGAGAATTTACGCCTCTCGCTGACGCATTTTCTTCGCGATCGCGTCTCTCCGCGAACGCGTACCGATAAAATTCCAATCGCCTTTGTTAGACGGTTCCACGTAGTGGCGACATTGTTTGTGCCCGGAGTTTGATTATTAATACAATATGTGTGTGTCCTACGATATTGATACTCCGAGGCAAAACCACACGTGGCTTGATTTGTCCTTGAGCACGTGTGCCGCTACAACTATATTTTTAAGGAGAGCTATACAACTACTCCATACCTTTGTTAGGTAAAAATGTCCATCCCGTGACCGTGGCTACGTTTGAGATGTGTCACTTCGAGCCCAAGTCTACTGTCATAAATCTCAGGCAAACATAATCGATTTAAATCATAAACAACTACTTCTAAGTTTTATTATTTAAGTACAGCTATAATGAAAAGTCTAGACTAAAGTATTGGAGATGTTCCCAAACATTCCAAAAGAAAGGCCCCAATGTCCTTTCATCTCAGACATATATATATATTTATTAATTACAGTCTCAAGGCCATGGAGTGGATTTGATTTACAGTTTCTTTAACTCTATCTTAGTTTCTTAACAATCATCCATCTATTCTACTCACATACCTCACTCTTTATGTCATCCTCCTACTCTTCTTTTCTTTCACTTTCTTCAATTCATTCCCTAACTTCCCTAACCAGTCAACTATCTTCTCGTCATTCCTGCCACATAATACGTTTTCTATATTACATTTCTCTTTCCTCTTCCTACTTATAACCCTACCATTCTCAGATAATACGTACCTCTGCTCGCAATTTTCTAGCCAATACCTGTTAAAGTTTTTTAAAT
Organism: Bombus soroeensis; assembly: GCA_014737365.1. NCBI lineage: Eukaryota > Metazoa > Arthropoda > Insecta > Hymenoptera > Apidae > Bombus > Bombus soroeensis. Next base: position 75,693 of record JACXIL010005367.1, read on the forward strand.
TCCTACATCTAGTCCTAGCAATTAACTTCTGACTGCTTTTGTTCACATTTATTCTCAGGTACTCCGATATAGTACTGCAGATCTGTATATTATACAACAGCATCTTACAGGCCAATATCAAAATGGCTACGAGATAAACAAATAAAAGCAAACCCCAGTAAATGCAACCATATTACATTTACACTAAGAAAACGGAAAGCACCAAATATCCAATTGAATGGTACTCACATAATACAAACAAGGCAAGTTAAATACCGAGTACTCCACTTAGACATACAACTTACATGAAAGCAACATACTAAATTAATTATAGACAAAATACGGATAAAAAGAAAACAGATGTACTGGCTAACTAGTCAAAATTCTAAACTTAGCATAGAAAATAAATTAAAAATATACAAAACGATAATAAAACCAATTTGGACGTACGGAAAACCATTATGGGGGAAAGCAGCAATGAGCCACATAAATAAACTAGAGTCACTACAATCGAAAATACTGAGAACAATAATCAACACTCCATGGTATGTCAGGAACGAGGATATACACAAAGACTTAAAAATACCAAGGGTCAAAGAAGAAATCGGCAACACAATGCAAGGAAAAAATGACAACACATTCAAACTAGCTGGCTGTTTAAGCGAGCAAAACTCTCATAGAAAGAAGACTAAAAAGAAAACACCCCAGTGGCCTCAGAAGAAATAAAATAGTCAAACTCGAAGATGGTATCCCGCTGGTGGTAGCCATCCACATGTTATTTAGCAATTAAGTTAGAAAAATTTACCAAATGTCCAGTTGGACAAATAGTAAAGTACAAATTAAATAATAAAAAAAAAACTCCGGGAAAGTACAGGAAATCTGATTTCTCTCACGTATGATGCCTTCCACTAGCGACCTCCTTTCAGGGACCCTTAGCACCCTTCCCTACCCACTAACCTTTTTCCTTAGCCAATTGGCAACGATGAGCGTTGCCCTCACTTTTCTAGCGAAAATTGTCTTTAACGAATCCGCTTATCCCGTACACTTAGACACACCCATAACTAGTTTTCCTCCGTGGCATCATCGTCACCGAGATTTAGTTGCTTCAGGTATTTTGACCAGTCAGCATCTGAACTTCTTGTCCATCAATCGACATCTTAAATATTATCACTAAAATTTATATTCTACGAGAAGAGATTGTTGGAATAAAATGCATATGTTACTTTGTTAACCAAGTGTTATGGCCAGTTCAACCACATTGTTGACGCGTTTCGTTGGTGCGCTTCTTCGTGATCAGTCGAACATTTTTGGTCCTTCGAGTCAGATACACGTACACAGTCTTCAAGATAGCAGTGTACACACTAGCAACACCCGCAACGACGCAGTGCCACCTGGCTCCATCACAATCAGTAGCGAAAGCTTTATCAGTACAATGAAGTGAGTGACGTCAGGGGCCATTACCTTGGAAGAGGTATAACACCGTTGATCGAGGAACGCAAGCATGCAGTTGGAGAATCATTAGCATAGCAAGTTCCAACAATGACGAAATCTCGCAACGGCAAGGTAAGCTCTTAAAGTGTTTCGCCAAACCCTAATCCTTCAACAATATCAACCCCCGGCAAAAACATGGCAACCGCATCAGAAATCGACTCTCAGCGACAAAAACGCAACCAGTATCTCGACAACATCAAGTTCATAATGAAAGACATTGACGAATACCAACAATCCGACAAGCATAACGTTGGTCTTTTAGAAAGATATCAAAACTAACTCCAGGACGAGTGGAAACGGTTCCGACTCGTCCAGGAAGAATTATACGACCTCGACGAAGAAGAGAATACTCAGGAACGCGAAGCGTTTGCAGATTACATATCCCTGGCCGCTCGATTAAGGAATCTCATAGAAGGCAGGCGACTACCAAACCAGTCGACACCCGTAGGCAGCGGATTTCCTGCGAAATGTAGTTCATCCAATAACACTGTCTCCTCGACAACAGATAACAACGACCATCTTACGGCCGTACAAAAATCCCAACACCTTGGGTCCACTCCAACGGGAGAAGCATGCCATAACGCATCAACTATCAACAACGCAAATAACACAGACGCTATGGGTCTTCACAAGAAGAGGTTCGAGTGACCACGACACATTGCTTTATGCCACAGCCTCGCAATCACTAATTTTCCACAAATAATTAGAGAATCTCCAACGGCCTTGAGGCACTTAATCAACACGGTCGAACAAAATCTCCGGTCATTGAATAATTTAGGAGAGTCACAGTTATTGCAACAATAGGAACTCACGTTACCTAACAAGAAAGTGCCTCAGTACACTCGTCTACTGGACTTGAGAGATTGGCACTCAGCTCCATACCGGCCTCTATGGACAGAGTGACAAGAGGACAGACATGTACCACCTGCAGAGGACCGCACAGGATTTGGAAATGTGGTAGTTTCAAGGCCAAATCCGTTAGTGGGCGCCTTAAGGGGCATCCTTGTGTACCAATTGCCTGAGAAAGGGACACTCCGTGCATGATTGTTACCCCGGATCATGCCGTATGTGTGGAGAATGGCATCATACGATGCTGCATAAGGACAAACACCGCTCGAAGTCTCGTTCCGCTACATCCAGCCGAACCTCCTTTCCATCGAGTAGTTGATCCTTGAGATCCTCTTCGACACCTTCCTCATCACCGACTAGTCATCGGAAATCCACAATGAAACACAAGTCGGAGATACCACGAAGGAACTCGTCTCCAGGACATCAGTGACGCCGTCAATCGACGATTCCAATGACGACCGAGCCAAATAACCTATTAGCATCCAACTCATTATACAGCGTTTACAGTATACAGATCAGCGTTTTGAACGATAAACAACAATCAATCCATTGTCGAGCAGTGCTATAGTATGAACTTCATAACAGAGAATCTATCCTTGATTGAAGACCGCTAACTCCAGTCACCACTGATTTATATCACCTCCTGGTTCTCACTCTCGGCCACTTCCTCATTGGTGATTCATTAATAAGCCTGCGAGAGTCTGAGATTTCAGGGACACTCCACCCAACCGGCTCTTCCAACAAATGGAACAAGGGCGACCACGGCATCAAAGAAGACACGATCTTCATCATCAGGGAGGATAATGTGTCCTCAATGCAATGGCCTTTGGGCCGAGTCACCAAGGTCCATTCAGGCGCCGGCGGTACCATCCAGACAGCTACGGTTCAGCCGGCAAAGAGCATCTTGGGTCGACTACCAAGTCAACCCGATCCCGAGAAGTCCGGACAATTGTTCAGTGTGAAGGCAAAATTTTGCGGTCGAGTCCAACTATACTGGACCGATGTTGTCGAGCCATATAGCAATTCTTAGAAACATTTCCCTCGACTTGTTTCTCTTTGCTCACCGAGTCCTCATTTGGCACGTCATAGCTAATTTTTTACTAGTTTAAGTTGACAATTAGCGTGTTTTGTACTGATCGCCATCTTCCTGCCTGTATGTTCTTATCTAGAACATAGGAAATCTAAAAATATAAAAAGTCTAAGAATCACTCACCAGCAGTAGGAAACCAGATGTGTGAAACCAATAACGGAGATTCCAGATTCCAAAATTCTTGTCCTGTACTATCATCAAAACGTAACTATCAAAACGTAATAAAATCAATAATAAAGAATTTTTAATTTCTATAGGACTAATTGTTGCAATTTTTTGATTATTCTATACAAATAAATTTTGTACTAAAAACTATATACGTTACCTCTATTAAATGTAATTACAACATTTGGAATAGTATGCTTTTTATAATAGTAAATTTTGGGAAATTTTTCTTATTTTATTATCCTTGATATTTGTCAAAGGCAAATTGATGGACTCGGGATCATTAAAATATTTCATTCCGTGAGTAGATTAAATGTATAATTAATTTCATACTAAATTTTGAGATATGGAGGTATGTTATTATTCTTATCATTAATATATTGTCTCCTTAAGTATACTTTCCTCCTACACATATAATATATTATATTAATTTTGTGCTGCTATCATATTCAATACAGATCTATTTTGCCTTTCACAATTTCTGATAATCCTTTTCACAGTATACGATATTCAACAATTCTTCATACAGAGATACTAATAAAGACTTCTTTTATGTTTTTCATTATATGTGTTTGCTATAGGTTTCTGGTTTTTCTCACGCACGATGCCTCCCGCTAACAACTTTTTCTCGAGGGTGGTTAGCATCCTTCATCAACCACCAACCTAGAGATTAACCAATTAACAACGTCCATTTCCTTCACTTTCCTAACAAAGGTTTCCCTCGATGAATCCGATGATCTCGTATTCTTAGACACACCTATCATAGTTTTCCTCCGCGGCATCATCGTGACAGAGAGTTCCTCGACGTATCTTGAGCAGATCTCATCTTAACTTGTACCGCGCACTCTGCTCAATCGCTATCTTAACTCATCGTCTAGAAGTCGAGTTGTACCACGAAGTGCGAATCGTGAGCTCTACGTAAAGTCTCCATAACGAGAATTGTTAATAAATATACTGTTTAAATGTATCTGAGTGTTTCTTCAGCACCTATCACGGCCTATCCACCTCAAATTGTTTAACAATTACAATGTGTGAACAAAATTGAAGAAATAAATAGGTATTAAATGGCACTGTAACTTAGAAATTTTTTTCTACTTTAATGTTGACGTATAAATATATTATATATTGTTGTATAAATATATTGTTTTCTAATTATTTCAACTGGATGAAAGTAGCAGCAGCTAGAAATATGACAACAACATAAATTAAAAGGTATGTTGCCTTATTATAATTAAGTCGCAAATTAATCTTTGGTAGATACATATATATATAGGTAGATATATATACATACGTTAATGCTGAAGGTAGCAACTACCAGTCTGGGAAGTACTTCATTTCTTTTCCTCAGTTACCTGCTAATTTGTTGTTAATAATATTATTATTCAATTTCTCTCATTAATGTAACAATTCTTTTATATCATTTGCAAATTTTATTTTCTTTTATGTTGAGAATACGTTTTATGAATATTGGAAGAAGAACTTGAAGCGTAAAATCCAGTACCTTAAAATGAGGAAACGTCCAAAATGCCATAATTTCATGAATACGTCGATATGTTATTTGTGTTAGGTGGAGGTCATATCACATATCCCACATATAACCCACAGATCAACCCTGGGTACATAGGAAAAGTTTGCTTTTGTTACTAATTATAATTAAAATAAATTCTATTATCATTGAAAGATGTATTAAAACACGACATTCTATTAACATCACATAGTTAGCATAGAATTTGTGGTAAATACTTACAAGAAGGAAGTCAATTATGCAGATTCTAGTTGGGAAAAGATAACTCAGATTACACAGACCAAACTCAGAGCTTGTTTCTCCCTTTTTTGAACATGAGTGGGTGTGTAGAGAAAATACAATCAAAATACAAAATTATTTTTGTTTCTATAAACTTTTTAATAAACGGCAATCTTAACTAAACTAAATTTTCATAACACCACTCAAGGTGATGACCCTGGAGACATATTAAAAAATTATTGAAATAAGAGATAGCTTGCTTTCTGTGAATATTTACCAAATTAGTCCATAGCAATTATTGGTTTCTAATTTTTAAATCTAATTTTTAAAACGACTCTAATAATCGGATTGCAAAAAGTTTCAAATAAAAATTGCTAAAATTGCTTAGTTCGTTAAGCCGTAAATGAATAAAAACGGCACAAAATCGCACTATTTTCTATTGCCAATTATTCATGTAAAATTGAGAATGCGAAATTGAAATATTTTGAAAATGTTGTTTTTCTCTAGTCCAGTTTTTGATGTAATTAATAATTTAGAGTATAACCGAATAAAATCGACTTTATGCTCGTTTAAATAATTATTTTAACGTTGAAGGACTATTTTCCTTTATCCAATGGAATCCAAACTTCACAGAATTTTTGTATTAATTGTAACCGTTCTTGAAAGTGGCATGAAATAAGAGCCAGTTTACTGGGTACTAGTCAAGAGATGTCTTTAGCTATTGAGTAGCTTCGTTACTTATTGTTGGAATGTTGAAACATATAATCACACAAGTGTATGTGTGCTGTAAGTGTGTACACTGTAGTATGTGATGTACAAACTCAAGAAATCTTTATTAAACGCCGAGGTGTGTATCAGCTAGCATCAAAACAGATGGATTACATTTTTTTATTATTATTATTATTTAATTTGTACTTTACAATTTGTCCAGCTGGACATTTGATAAATTTTTCTAACTTAATTGCTAAATAACATGTGGATGGCTACCCCCAGCGGGATACCATCTTCGAGTTTGGCTATTAATTTCTCTAGTGAGGTCAGTGGGCTGTCTTCTTTCTATGAGAGTTTTGCTCGCTTCAGCAGCCAGCTGGTTTGGATGTGTTGCCGTTCTTCTCTTGTATTTTTCTGCGCACCTGCTGATTTCTTCTTTCACCGTTGGTATTTTTAAGTCTTTATGGATTACATATAAGTAAAATCCAAATCTTGAATCCAACACTTTCTGAGAACAGAAAAGAGGTTTAAGTGGCAGCTCGCATGAAAGTTCTCACAAGAATTCGAAACGTTTTTTTTTTTCTTTTATTATTATTATTTAATTTGTACCGAACTTGTATCGCGCTCTCTACTGAATCGCTATCGTGACGCATCATCAAGAAGTCGAACTTGTAATCGCATCGATATGAGAAATCAAAGAGTGAGCTTATCCGCAAACTGGCTGATTCAGACAGTACGAGAGTGCGAAAGTTACGAGAATGTGAAGAAATTAAAAAACTTAAAAAAACTCGTCAGCCCCTCCACGTCAGACGATTCTATCCTTACGCTTTAGAGGAATCGACTACCAACTCACGTCCAATACGTATTGTAGGTTTTGAAAGACACCAAAGTGGAAAATTTAACGCGGATAGCCGACCGGATACAGGAATCATGTCCAGAGAAAGGACGAATTGGCACCATTGAAACAGAAAGAACAGAAGGCAAACGGCAACGCCGCACTTCGGACACGATGGATGACAGGTTGTGCCGAATAAAGACACAAATCAACGCGCTAAGCCCGACATTCGTCGCCGTCGGCGATCAAGTTCGAGACATCGCAGGTCGAGTTCGAAAGACAGACCGCAGAACTCTGGTCTCTGCTATTACCACGAGACCTTCCGAGACCGCACAAGTGCCGAGCCCCTTGCAACTGGACCCAGCGAAACGGGACCAGTCATCCGTAAACGCGGCATGCAGCTACGGCTTTGATATTCCGCCGCATTTTCGTGACGGACAGGGCATCAAAGATCTCTTTCCAACACCGGTGCCGATATAAGCGTATATCCGCGCAACAAACTACGCGAACCCGCGAACAAAGATGCGTACGAATCGTTTGCAACCAACCGAGTGGTCGGAGCAAATCGAAAACGCCTTTCGCGAGTCGAAACGCGTCCTCTCTGACGCCACGATGTTAGTGCATCCGGTATCGGCAATAGCGCGTGAACGATAAATGGCAACCGCTAGTATTCCTCCCGCGCGATTAATTCTGTACTTAGAATAATTTTAAATACATTTGACAATATCAACTCGAATCGTCATTATTTAAATCGTCCACCACAAATCCAAAAACAGAATAAGGAAACGAAAAAAAAGGACAAAAATAAAATTAAATTGCTAACATGTTCTTCTATAATAATATTTTAACATCAATATTGTAATACGCAATGCGAAAATGAAAAAATTGGAACTTGTAAAGATAACTTTTAGTGTCATAAACATAAGCCAAGTAGCAAATAGCATAAATTGAATTTATCCAAACTCTTCTTGAGATCTGACAAAATGATTCTTTATTTTGTAAAAAAAAATCTTTACGTATTTTCCATTCGCATTCGTCGCTTTTTTCAATGGCGTGTTTATCGCTACGTCGAAACTCCGTCGGGTCGCAGTTAATTTCATTTAAAGTAGAAAACTATTCAGAAACGTATACACACTGCAACGAACCAGTTGCCCTGTTATTACCTCGTTCTCGATGGTTCAAATTTCAGGGACGACTGACTACTTATTCTTGATTCAGTCGTCATAATTACTCGCGAAAAGTATTGCAAACGAAAGTCGTAACCAGACGTGCCGTTAGTAGCCACTCGAGATCCACCATTTTTCGCGAAACTTCATTTCCCCCCCTGCGCGCTCGCTTCTTTTTGCTTCACCGTTTCAACGTTTCGTTCCTAACATTAATGACCAGTTCTGGCAAATTTTTCCTCGACGTCCCTTCAGGTGAAACGATGCGAAATTAGAGCGAAGCTTATAATGGAAATATAGTTTGCTTATCTGTTGTCATAAAATGAGGTATACTGAATATATTAAAAAATATAGTATATGTAATACGAAACTTCATATTATTCATGTTATTATGGATACAATATCACAATATGTACATATATTTCAATCTCATCCGAAAGAGATTATTGTATGTAGAAAACAGTTTAACTGTATTTTGAATTCTTGTTTATCAGATCACAATCGATATGTTGAGATTAGGATGACTATCCTCATTTGAAACAATTTTGTGACTGTTACTTGTTTATATACTTTACATCTTATGTACATCTTAAATATGGTACGCAAAATTGAAGTTGCAAGGAACAATAATAAGAATGCAATATTTCAATAACGCCTTTCACGATTGTAATTAAATATTTTTCAAAGTGTAGCATGAGTGTTACATCTAGCACCCCACACACAAAAGTTTACCAATTTATAATATATGTACTAGTAGATTGACAAGTTACGATTTACAGATTATATAGAATTCTATTTTATGATTTTTTAATTTTTCGTTAAATAGGATAATCAAATAACTTGCAATTAGTAAAATTTCATTTCTTTTATATTCAAACTTGTGCAAGGGAACATATTAATACTGGTAACTTTAGTGACTTGCAAAATTTCAATAGTGCAATACAGGCCAGATATTCAATTGCAATTGGTTGCTATCCATATTCTGATCGGTCTTACAATAACATTATGCTATCAATTATGAATTAGAAAGTTATGAAATCACAACTCACCTAAGGCCAATGGTTACGACTTCTTTCCAAAGATCCATTGAAATCTCGAGTTCGTTGTTTGAGACATCGAGTTACCACAAAACATAAACACCACTCTATTACAGCCGACGTAAACAAAATATTCTTCAAATTCTCGGACAACAAACACAGGCTTACACACTCACTGTTTTAAAGTCACAGTCTGTCGTTAAACTTTCGCCAAGTAACTCGATACGTACATACACACGTCCCTCGAAATCAGTTTTCGACGAAAATACATACGTGACATGTTATGTTGCAACCGAACGTGAATTTCTCGCGGGAAATATCTCGATATCGTTTACTTATGCGTCTCTCAAACGCGAATTTTATTACACACTTCGTTTAAGGCACGCCATTTTGCAAAACGATTATCGAAAGATTACCGCTTACATCGAAATTGAGAATAGATTCACAGGAAGCTAGATGCCGCGATTTCTTCCCGCGCTTTACTTTTTCCCGGAGCTGTGATTGGTTGATCTCCTGCTGCCATATTTAGTCTCGCCGAGAATCGCGAACACGTACGTCGGAAGCAATGCGGGGCAATTATTTAACTTATTTCATAATGTTATTTATCATATATCGTGAAAAGTTCTGAATATTCGGATTCTTCGGTTATCGTTTCATCGTGTATTAACATTATCAGCTGTCGATATCGAATTGACAAACAGAATTCTTCTTATATAAAGTAAGACACATTAAGTATATGTATATGTATGTCCGAAGCAATGTGTTAAAAATTTTTCTATTTTAATTGGAATTATTTATCAAAATACAGACATTTTACCAAGCATTCATTTTATAAATCTTATATATATATACATATGAATATATATACACACACGCATATATGTATACATATGAATATACACATATATATATACGATGCAATAGAAATACTTTCGTGTGCTATTATACGTAGTTCGATAGTTTACATTTGAAGGGGCCCTGTGTTGCACCCGCGCTGGTTTTGTTTCTGTTTCCGACGTATAAGTGTGGCGTCAGTGATTCGCGTGACGCGACGTAACTTTCAACGTTCGTTTTTCTCCGTTTATGCGTTGTGTGTTCGTTTGAATGAATATGTCGCCAGTGCTGCAACAAAAACCAAGGAAAAGGGAAGAAGAATACGGGAACAAAAGGAATTCCAGGCTGCAGCAGAATGCCCATTGTCCAACGGGGTTTCGTTCCATGGTACTTCAACGGGGTAAGCCACTTCTTTTAGTACGCTTCAAGGCGCCTCTTTCCAACCAATTAATTTGCGTCCAACACCATTTTAACTTCGTATACTCAGAGAAAATATCGTTCTTCTTTATTTTTAACTTTGTTCTATGTATAAATTTACCGCGACGGGTTGTTTCTACGGATTAACGTATCTTATAAAAGCGTTGCGTGAAATGCTAATCGTATATAAGTCTTGAAACATTTGCACTAATTTCATAGAGGAACGTAGTTGGTACCTTCCGGGCGCCATATTGTATGCTTGTTACATGAACTTTCCAAATATCTTACAGTTAAATGGTTGGATTTTTTATTAGAATAAGTAACACAACATTGTTTTTGATTTATTGTTAATGAATTTATAGAATCATATTATTTTACACATATACACTATCGCTCAAAAGTATTCCAACATTTGGTTACTTTTGATATTATGTTATTTAATTGCACAATCAAATTGACAGTGTGTGTCGATACATAATGATTACGATCTGTACTATTATCTTATTCCTATGATGTGGTTTTAACGAAGGTCTTAACAAAACGGTCAGAAAAGTTCTTTATTCTCAGACCCTGTAGCCTCTAAGAAACGAATTATATAAACAAGTTTCTTCTATACTTATACAAGGACCAGCATTATATTAATTCAAGCAGTAGCGTTTAGGAAATTTTTATGAAAATCAGCTACATGTATTAATACCAATGATGTGTATATTAATTTCTTGCACTCGTAAAAAATAGATTTGAATTAATATACCTTATAACCATAACCATAACCTCTTTCCTCACCGTCTCACTGCTTCTTACAATTTTCGCGACGCGATTCGATGAATGTCAGCTGCAACCTTCTTTTTAGAAACAAGCGTCGAAGGTGGGGATGGAATCTGTAGTCATTTTTCATATTAAATGTTAATTAAAAGTAAAAAATGTTAATCAAATTAATGTTAATTTCAAATTGCCGTAATGGTGAGATGGAAATTAATTACTCTATATTTTACTACAAACAGGCGGTCATTGATTTATGGTTTGATATACGTTGTATTACGATAATTTAACGAAATCTTGAAATTACTTGGAAAATTTCTCGAGTTGCTTCGCGACGTAATCAGGCAATCGCGTTACGTTAACTGCCTTTTATAATAATTTGAGAAAAGTTGGACTCGAGGTCTTGAGAAATTCAATAATCACGATAATATTGTTACGTCTGTCTCAATTTACTGAAACAATGGAATTGTCATTCTGAATTCGACACGAGTTTCGGGAGTAATACTCGCATTAATTCATCATTAACAAGCATATTATATGTATTTTCGCGGCACAATGCGTGGAAACTTCATTTGAGCCCCGAATATTCGAAATATTTCCTACGATGATGTAGAAGTTTTAAACACGTAGACACGAAAAAGGTAAAGAAGAACAGGGAAGTTAATTAATTAAAATTTCTCATATTGTAAGAGCTGTGAAACAGCGTAATAACTCTGTCAGAGGTTTGTTTCCTAAAAGACTGATGATCGTGGCAACGACACGCGATGTAAATAAATTTGCCAGTGGATTATATTTTCGAGTTTCATTCCGTGCAATTAACCCGGCCTCTCGAAAAATGGGCGCGCGAGAAGCGAGTCACGCGAAGGAATAAGATGGCGGTGGCGTTAATTAGAAGGATCGCAGACACGTTTTAGTCTTATGACAAACCTGACTGCCTGCCTTAACGGTCAGCAAGAACAATGCAGGAGTAACAAAAGCCTGGTCAGCGTTTTCCTTATAAATTGCCTTTTCAATCTCGCTCATACGCAAACGAGAAAATCAGAAATATAAATAGGTGTTCGTTTTCATTCTCGTCTACTCTCTAGCGCCCTCTGTTCTGGAAACAACGCGCATACATGGGCGGTGCGCGACTTGGAAAAACTCTGCCCTCACCTTGCGGCTCATTGGACAAATTGAACCTACCCTTTTGGGCAGCAGCTCGCTTAGCCGACGCCACGCGATGCATCGCGCCAGCGCGTCGTTACCAGCGGGGGCCACAAGGAGGCGGAGCTGCCAGCATATAGCTCGGTCCCAGCTGGTTGGCTCTCCAGCCGATTACCTCTGCACCGTCACGGTACCTATTACGTATGGGTACTGCCTGCATGGACAGTCCCAGGTTTCCTCTCTGGCTCACACGTTTTGTGTTTTGCGCAATTAATTTTTGACGTCTTTGAGTAATTATTCTTAATAATAAAAATGCTCGATTTAAATACTTGAAAAATAAATAAGAAGGTCGTTGTATAAATGCGTTAAACCCAATAATTTCAACTTCTCGTAATTGGTAATTTAATAAATTTGACAAAACGAACGCGGCTCGTTATTTCCTCGAGCATCGATGGTTTCTTAATATCCAACGATCCATTCAAGGAGAATAGAATTTGAAGATCACACGGGAACATAACAAGTTCATTTTGTTGCATTTTGGACGTTACTTGGCGCGTGAGTTGGAATGTCCCGTGTCGTACGTTTGGATAGGCGAAGATCAAATTACGTTCTTTCTGTGGTCTTCAAATTCTGCCATTTTGAAATTTGATCTTTGCGCGCTTGGAAATTGGCGTTCAAATAAGTAACGAAGCCTGTTCTCTTATCGACATCGATATACTACATCGATCATATTACATGTCATGGTTTGCCTATACGTTATTTCCAGTCGTCTCGATGTTTCTTCATAAACGCTTCGTTGAACAGGCTCAAAGTTCGGCTGGCGTTTTGCGGGCCCTGCAATAACGGCTCCTAACTCTGTTCGCCTATATTTCACATTTATTTTCAGACTGCAGCTGTTACGTAACGAACGGGTCCACGAGCTCGAGCTCGCGCTCGTGACGTACGTGCCACGAAATATTGTACGTATAAACGATACCGGTGCACCGCTTGTTCCTGTTCTCTATGTTTACGGGCTGTTCGTGCTGCTTCTTCTCGTGCCACTTTGTTCCCCAGTTTGAGCTCTAACTATGAGCTTCGGCTCGAGATGAGAATCTCGTTATAACCTACAGGTTCGAAAAAGGCTGATAGGCTTTGGTCTACGTGGTGGTTGGGAATTTTCATTCGTTTTGAAAGTGCATTTCTTCCAAAACAAAAAAGAAAGCGAAGTAGATGGGAACGTGGGTCAAATTAGAAATCACTTCTCGGTTATGTGAAGGTTGATTAAACGTGTTGGTGTATATAGTGATGAGACGAGTTGATATTTGGTGTAGTCAAATGTATTTAAAACTATGGGCAGTACTCTTCTAACGATTTTAAATTCGATTTCGGTTGACGATTGACGGTTGCGCCTAGCGGCTATATTGTTTTGTCCGGAGTTTGCCAGAGGCAACTGCACAATAGTGAAGAATGTGCGATATAATTATTCAGCGGAGGAGAATTTTATCAAATAGAATTTAATGCAAGTATAGAATTCTACTAACGGGAATTACTAGAAAAGATTAGCATGATTATTATTATTAGGGTTTTATTAAGGAAGAACATTGGTAGCAATTGCTACGAGTATAGAATTTTATTAGCAGAAATTACTAGAGGAATTTTCTTACGAATGTAGATTTTTATCAGTAGAAAGATTAAGAAGAAATTATCAGATGAAAAATTAAATTATAGACATTACAGAGGATAGTAACGTCTAAATTGAAAAGACACGATGAATCTACCATTTTTTTCCTCCAAACTTCGATGTAGCATTTCACACGCGCAAGTCTAATGTTTTCTTTCTTCATCGTTCAATTATCGCAAGGATTTTCATTTTTAATGCCAACTGCTGCGTATTTTGTTCATAAAACCGATAGAAGCGCCGCGATTTAGCTCGTTAAACTTATCTTACAAAAGTATCCTATAAAATCTTGTATATATATGTCGGAGATGAAGGAACATCACTTTGGAATTTTAGAAAATCCCCAGTACCTTGGTCTAGACTCTATCATAGCTGTATTTAAGTAATTGTTTATGATTTAATCCGATTATATTTGCCCGAGATTTGGATAGTGAGCTTGGGTTCGAAGTGACACAACTAGTCGCTGAACGTAGCCGCGGTCACGGGATGAACGTTTTTACGTAACAGAGAAGTGTCAATATTATGGGACACGCGTTGTAATGGTAACCAAACTCCAGGCAAAAACAATGTTGCCGCTACGCGGGACTCCCTAGCAACAGCGATTGGAAGTTCCTCGAAATCTCCGACCAATATACACAAACGAACGCAGTCGTAGGGAGAAGAAAGTTTTCGTCAGTCTTAGTCTTGCGATCTCTTTGGAGAGTTACACATTGTCTTTACGAGCAGTATATACCGAGCGTCCCAGCGAACGTTATTTTGTGCTTCAAAATATAATCTACGTTTAACAAAGAATTATCCCGTTGACCGTGGATTCCTTATGGAACCTAAGACCATTGCCATTAATATCTCGAGTGTCCAATCACCGTGGTTACTTATCAATTCTGTAATAAGCATACTTGTACCAATAAACATTACCTCTATTGCATAACAACGATGGCTAATCCAAATGAAGATTCGTTACGCATCCCTAACTCGAATAATAACTCGACATATATGTAGGATCTCAAGGGGATTTATTCTCTGGGGACGTGCTCGGCGTTGTAGCTGGCTAAATTGCCAGCCTGAATTCACTGTAAAGAGACTTTACTATCTTGATGATGCTAATTCATTCGCAATGGGACCTTATTGCCGAAAAAGGACCGTAGAATCAACAGCGATTCGTTACATTGCTCTGTTTCCCCCTTTCTCGTGGCCTCTATGCCACGTCATTCTTTCGCTCGCGAGTAGTAAAATCTTTTTCGGCGGAGAATCCTGCGAAAAAGAAATTGCGCCTTCCCTCTATAGGTTTCCTTTTTTTTGAAGAAATATCTTAATCGGTAGATTCGTATTTTATAATTCATTTGCTATAGAAATTTTAAAACGTTCCAACGTACAACGCACAAAATATACTCGCGAAAGATATCGGAAGTTTTGTTTGTTCGTAATTTTTTAGTAAAACCACCATCCCTATTTCACCACTACCTCGATGTTCTACGATTTTTTGTACATATCGCATAACCATCGTTTCACGCAGTTTCTAATTTCAACCTACAAATTCCTTAAAACTTGGAACGAAGGCACACAACGATAATTCACGTCGCGTCCGGCGTTGTTGCCATTTTAAGTGAACAAAGTCCTCGCTGGCAACCGCAACTATATCTCGTTTATCGCGCAAGGGTCGAGAACGAATTCCTGGCTGCTAAACAAGTCTTTATCAATTTGATCGTTCACCGTTGCTTTGTTCGATTTCCACTGCGCGCGGACACTCGTGGAAATTTCAAACTAAATTCCATGAAAATTTCTCGCGGTGTTGGGAATTTTTTCCAGTTTGAAATTTCAACAATTTTTCTGAATTTCTGGCTGAATTTTTCGAATAAATTTCTGGCTGGTTTATCGATTTCAAGCTTGTTTCGGGCGATTTTTAATTCTACAAGTTGTGGCTGCGAGCTTCCAAAATTTGCATAATCAAATATTTCCGACGTTGATTTTAATACAGGAAACTTTCACGGGAAACTTTTGTATCTGTCACTTTGCAAGCATCCGTCGATTCACTGCCTTTATTTGTTGCATTTTCTTAGCAATTCCTTCGCCGATATTATCGAACTTAACATTTTCAAAATTTACAGCGATTTTACTGCAAGTTTCTAATTTACGAAACCCATCACCCAAGTACAGATGTGAAGTTTTGTTAATTCTCGATTGTCTTCTCGGCAGAATATCTTTGTTCTTGCAATCCCCGAAGCTTTCGTCGTTAAAATATATTCGACATCTTAAATTCCAATGTACTTAATCGCATAAATTAACAGATAGTCTGTTACTTTTTGAGGAAACGCATTATGCGTGGAATAATAAAATGCGATTATAGCTTGAGACGAATGAGAAATTACAGCAGACGATGGGACAAATGAAATTGCATAATATCACAAAGAAACTAGTAAACTTGCATATTTCAAACTTTCGGTAATAGCAAAAAATGACAAGTACCTGAAACTTTGGTCTAATTGAAAAATAGCATGAAGTAGCAATTTTGTTACGATGCAGGTGATTTGATATGAGGTGGTGTTAGATGCAAGTACTGTCGATATTTAACAAAACGGTTTATTAAACAATTAACAGTCAACAATCTGAGGTGTAGATATGTAGTGGTGATAGGGCTGCTGCTGGTGTAGATGTCGCTGGTGACAGCTGAAAAGCTGAGAGCTCTCGTTGCGCATTTTCGCCATGACAAATATTCCCGTGGGTCCAAAACCGTTTTGGTGATCTAGACTGGACTAGTACCTCCGTACAGGGGCACCGTGGGTCGTCGTGGACCACCGTGAGATGCGTGCGCTTTGCTATTAATTATTCATAAGATAAATACATATGTTAAGTGCACTGTGTTCTGTACAGTGATAGTTATTCATCTTGGAATGAAAAATAAAAATTTCTTCTCTCTTCATTCCCTTACTACACAGAAAAAATTGTTCTCGCGATTTATCGGTTCGCGATCGCCCAGTTCTTTCAAATTGTCGCGTGGCATACTGCCATATCTCTTTACGCAGGCCCATGGTCAAGTAGAGTTAGAACTCGAAATTCTTGCCATTAGCTTGAATGTGGAAATCGATGTGTAATGTTAAATAATTCATGGCCAAGCTAAGAACTACGCTACAGTCCAGTTTGGATCGCCAAAAGCCACTAAGAGAATTTTGGATGATCTAGACTGGGCTGCACCGTGGGACACTGTGGGACACCGCGGGACACCGTGGGACACCGTGGGACACCGTTGGACACCGTTGGATACCGTGGGATATGTCTTGACTCCGTCAAATCCATTCTGAACTCATTCTGTACAATGATACTTATCTGACTTGGATCGAAATTTAAAAATCTATTCTTCTTTTTCACTGAATCTTGCGGTTATTTTATGCATGAGAGTGCGTCCCATGAGTCCATTGATTCTTTCGAAAGATCGTGAACGAACGAGTTCGCGCTGCGATTTTTCTTTCATCGTCTGTTTGTTCGGGCTTCTTGTTTTCCCATTTTTAAGGGAAGATTATTGCGGTCATGTTTGGGTTTGTAACTTTTAGATATATAACTTAAATTTTTTTAAATATAATTAATTAAACTTTAAATATATAACTTTTATATGCAGTGTCAATAGCTTCGCTTTCTTCCTCTCGTTACTAACCCCAATTTATTGGTGGCGTGCTTAATTACGTTCTTGCTATTATATAAATCTCGTTATTAATATGGTTTCATTAATACACGTTTATTTAACTATTCATTGAACATTAAGATAATGAAATTAAATGGTTTTCTGAAACTTACTGTTTTAATTTCTCTTCAGTCGTCTATTTACTAAATGACACTATTACTATATTAGCTTCTAATATTAGCTTCTTTCGTAAGCTTTTATAATAAAATTTGAGTTTGACTGTGATTTCATTTAATTATTTTATACATTTGTTTTAATTTCTAGTTATTTTTTGTGTAAGTTATTTATCGATAGCAGAGATAATATAAAAGTAACAGAAAAATTAACATATGAACGCGAAGACTATTAATGATCAATCCGATGAATTTTTATGGTCAATTTAATGATCAATCCGATAAATTTATTTTGACTAAGACAATTTTGTATGATAATTCTGTTGTCTTTTTATTCGAGCATGGATAGCGTTTGATATACAATTTATATTTATATTTATTTTAAAATATATTTGACATTAATTATTTGGAATACTAAGATAAACGTAAAGACGATTAAATAAATTATTGTTCTATTTCCGATGTATAAAATCATTCTCTTATTTCAAACAAATTTTTAACGAATTATCTTATTGTTTCAAATTGAGTTATATCACAACAATTCACTTATCGAATTCAATTTCTTTTGCTATATTATGCTATAGTTGCTATATTTTCTACAGTTAACGTCATAAACTTGCAACTTAGTAACAGTTAGATTCATATACCTCAAAACAAGGTTCCGCGTGCGTTTGTGTAGTATTCTTTAAGTACATTTAGTGGCGAACTTTTGAATTCTTGCAAATATTTTCCAATATTTATAACACGTGACTATAATGTATTAGTGGAATGTATATTTCATATTCTAATAACGAAAATTCACAGTATATATTCTAATTGCGAACAGTATAATTCTTGCAAACGATTGCATTACATTCACGGTATTCGTAAGCATTTGTTCGCTATCGAGAAATATCTCACAATTTTCAACTAATATTTTTCATACTTGCCCCAACTTCTTAATAATAATTTTTGAGTGTAAAAAAATAGCAGTATTTTCAAAATAAACGTTAAATAGGAAAAAGAAGAAAATTTTCGAAACGACGTTTCGTTTCTTTTCCACTCCTCCCCGCCCCACGCCCTTAAACAGCTTTATTTTCAGGGAATATTTGTGACCGCGCGCAATGGAGTTGTAGAGTCAGTCTTTGATACGCAATAATTTCTTTTCAATATTTTAAAATCACGTTCTCGAACATCAAGCTTTCCTATTGGCGAAATATATTGCGAAGTCTAATAGAATGTGCCTATTGGCGCAGAATATTGCCCAATGAAATTGATCGTTCCTATTGGCGCAATAAATTGTGACGTCATATCGAGCACTCCTATTGGTTTGGAATATTGGAAAGTCGTAGTATCAACCGGGCCGAGAGTCGTAGAACGAAAATTCGTCTCGTCGAGCGTTGTCCTGTTGTTACTTGTTGCTGTTATACCTTCATTACGACTTTATCAACGATTCTACATTTCTATCTGGTTCATTCAAATAGTACGTTCGTATTTAATCGATTATTGATTTTAATTGTTGTAAAATTAAATAATATTCCGAAATTTTCTTTTACTTTTATCATTGACTGCGTATTTGGCAAGTTACAGTTATTGATCGTTTATATTATCGATCTTTGAGATAGAATTTGCTTTCCATTATTACTTTATTTCACTATAATTGGTTTCATTGTTGTAAATTAGTGGTTTATTATACATTTATTCTTGATTGTATTTCTGATGGTTAAAATTATCGATAATTCACATTACCTGCCTTCACTATAATTTGTTCTGTTATTGCAATTTATTGGTTTTGTCGTGCATTTATCTGAAATTGTTGGTTTTCTGTTGTGTAGATTATTGGCTGGCCACATGACTGGAAAAATAGGAGTTCACATCACAGACGCCACAAGCGATTAACATTCGATAATTCGAACTGAAACAAGATGGACGACATAGATGATTATTAATAAATCGAGTCGTTGATTTCTCATGCAGATTTGGTAATGATCAAGGTATTGTAATAAAGCAGACGCATGTACACGACTATTTTCTCTTTTTATTGGATCAATAGTAATCGATATTTGCTAAATAATTGCTATACAACTTACAATCGGCCTATAATAACATCATTTTATAAATAGTTGCATAATTTGTTGAAAATATTAAGATGAAAGAAAAAGAGGTTAAAGAAATCACATATGAAACTGTTCACATATAAAAATGTTACGGGTATATAGATTATCGTTAACAATCGGACATACTATTAAGTAATTAATTAATGTTTTTATATTAATATATAGCAAATTATGCAAATCATTTAATTGTTATTAGAAAACAATCTATTGGAAAATTATTATATTTTTGTATACTGAAATGAGAAAATATTAATATAATATAATATAATGAGAAAAATTTTTATAGTAATTAGATTTTAACACAATTTCCATTTTTATTGTTATTAATATTTCAAGTTTGAATAGAGTTTTGTTTTTCATTACCTTAGAATTCTTTAACAATGAATGATATATTTTTAAGAACAAATTATAATATTTCATATGTTTTGTTTCAGTTTTTCATAATTTCTACTTTTTCCTGTGCTTCGGGAAGGACCTAGTGATGCTTCAAAACTAAGCATGTAAGAATCTTTGCATACTTCAATTAGTTTTATTCCTTGTATTTTGCTTTAATTATTCAAAATGAAAAAACAAGTCTGATTTTATACTTTAATATCAGAGTTTCAGTTGTTACAGCAATTAGAGTTCACTAACAATTTAACTTTTAACTATTTAACTATTTAACTATTGTTATTAAAGTTTAAGGTTTTCATAGAATTCCATATTACGTTATTTAACATTTTTTACTCAATCATTACTTAATTTTCAAAATCAATTATTCACGCATGTATTATTTACATATATATAAGAAGACATATGTTTTGTTAAAGGTTTATCACTCCTTCCTCTTCCTCCTGCTTCCTGAAAAGGGCCTAGTGGTGCTTCAAAAGCCAAAAATGTAAGTAATATATAAATTATTTAATTCTATTGCTTATATTTCAATTTGCATCTCCTAATTTGAATAATGTCATTAAAATTTTAATAGAGATTAATATTAACATTAATCTTCCACTGCTTTAAATTTTCCAATTAATTAACGTCATATTTAAGGGCAAATTATAATATTCCATGCATTGTTACAGTTTTTTCCATGATGGGACTGCATAACTCCTCCTTGATGACGGTCTTCACGACGACTTTCCCTGGGCTACCATAGCATCGATGACTATGTTCCTGGCATCTTATATTATCGTGAATCGCATGCATTTTTGTCCCTCTGGTCACTCAATCATGTCGTAGGACGAAAGGTCCGAATCGACACGGGTGACTGGTTGTATTACGTAGAATTTTTTGCGAGCACAGTGACCACGGGTATTTATTATACCCGTGAGTAGTAACATTTTCTTTTTCTATGTATTATCTATTAGTTCAGGATAGGTCTTCTTGCACATCGCGTTTTTGTTTATGTTAATTACATGATACTGAAAAATGTTATATTAACAATATTAATAATACTACTAACTGATGAAAACAATATTATATTAGCAATTAATTTGAATATTTGTGATTGAAGATATACATGTATGTTCACTACAATCACTTTTAAAGTTGGAACGTATTAAATATGTATGTGTACAGAGAGTTGCAATGATTTAATTAAATAGTTCGTAATGATGAAGTCGGATGCCCTCCGACTTCGTTGCATTAAAAATTGCAATTATTACATATTTAATAATAACGATAATAAGTTATTTTTTATTTCACCTTCTATTCTCTGATGGCACTATTACGATGGATTTAATTGTTTGCCATTCATTTTTTAATTTGAGTATTAATTTAAAATATACATATAGGAATAGCAAAGTTCAGTCCTGTCGTACAAATATGCATGGAATTTTATGTGCAAGAAGAAATTTCGCGACAGGCAAATTTTGGAATCAAAGCGACAAGATTTGAACACTGTTTTTGTACTTTCGAAAATATGCTTTGACGAAGGAATTGCCTGAGGTTGTTTAATATCTAACTTTGAGTCAATTATTAAATAAGTTCCTTCATTGTCAATTTGTCTCTTTTGTAATGGAATTTCAATAGTTCATAAAGTCAATTATTTGAATGAATCATTATATTGCATTGATTTTATTTATATTTTTTTCTATAAATAAATTCAATATTAGTATTTCGGTAAATCATAAAAATAATAACCTAGACTATATAGTGATAGTAATAGAGATAAAGTCTGAAAATGCAAAATGAAGAAAGATTAGTCCGTCAGATACAAATTAGATGCACTAATACGTTTTTTAGTTAGGATTTTCAGGTTTAACCCCTTCCGTATTCAATGCCAGGATCTCACTCACGTGCTCAGGTGCTACTTGAGTGAGAGAAAGGCAATGAGTACGATGACCATTGATTTTATAATAATTTGTAAGCGACTGACGATGAGTTAGCGTGTCGTGCACGACGTACTTTCCACATAGTGTGTGTGGTTAGGCTGTGGAATTGCGTCGTTTAGTATTTATTCCATTTACTATAGAACTAAATAATAAAAAATAAATTCAAACAAATATCATTTCAATCATAACCTGTAAAAATAAAGATCCGTTATCGAATACAGAGAATTAGACATATTAATGTCATTAATTTTATTGTTAAATTATAATAAATGGTACCATATTTCGTACCATCTACAATTACTTTGAAAAATAAACACACTTTCTGAATTATGAATATTTGTAATTAAAATTGAGATTAACTTTTATCGCGTTGTACGCAAAGGCCACTAGCCTTCGTCAGTCGATTTCAGGAAAATGGTACGTACATTAG